>JAILXH010146776.1:3927-21866 GCA_023558415.1 Piaractus mesopotamicus
TAACAACTGTCGTAGGCCCCTGTTCAGAATGATTTCAACTCCCACCTCTGGGAGAGCTTTTCTCATGTCCCGGAGGAGGTAGGGGACATGGAGTCTGAATGGACCCTGTTCAAAACCTCCTTTGTGGAAGCTGCCAGGAGTAGCTGTGGCCAAAAGCTTGTGGGTGCCTGTCAGGTAGGTAACCCAAGAACCCCCTGGTGGACACCAGGGGTAAGGGAGGCTATCAAGCTGAAGAAAGAAGCCTTTAGGGACTGGATGGCCCAAAGGACTCCCGGCTCAGCAGATAGGCCGACAGGCAAAAAAGGTGGTAGCGGCAACAGTGGCGGAGGCAAAATCCAGGGTGTGGGAGGAGTTTGGTGAGGCCATGGAAAAAGACTTTCGGTCAGCCTCGAGGAGGTTCTGGACAACTGTCCAGTGACTCAGGAGAGGTCGGGGTGGCTTTGCCCAAGCTGTATTCGGCAGGGCTGGAGAAACTCTGACTTCAAAGCTGTATTCGGCAGGGCTGGAGAAACTCCAAGCTGTATTCGGCAGGGCTGGAGAAACTCTGACTTCAAGCTGTATTCGGCAGGGCTGGAGAAACTCTGACTTCAAATGAGGATATTGTCGGTCGGTGGAAGGAGCACTTTGAGGAACTCCTTAATCCGCGAGACATGCCTCCCTCACGGGAGTCAGGGCCAGAGGCTTCTGGCGTGCCAAGCTCCATTTCCCAGGTGGAGGTCACTGAGGTAGTTGGCAAGCTCTTCAGTGGCATGGCGCCTAGGGTGGATGAGATTTGTCCGGAGATGCTTAAGGCTCTGGATATTGTGGGGCTGTCGTGGCTGACGCACCTCTGCAATATTGCATGGACCTCGGGAACAGTACCCTTGGACTGGCAGACCGGGGTGGTGGTCCCTATTTTTGAGAAAGGGGACCGGAAGGTGTGTACCAACTACTGGGGTATCACACTGCTCAGCCTCCCTGGGAAAGTATATGCCAGGGTGCTGGAAAGGAGACTTCGACCGATAGTTGAACCTCAGATTGAGGAGGAACAATGCGGATTCCGTCCCGGCCGTGGAACAAAGGACCAGATTTTCACCCTCTCACAGTTCCGGTACAGTACCGCGGCTCTTGCCAACTCAGCCACTACAACAATGTGTAATTTACACATGTCTATGTGTACTGGTACAATAATGACTAAATCCTTTTTTGGTAACAGATAAGATGGAACACAGCAAAATATCCACATCTGATGCTCACTACGTAAGTTAGAAAATAGGCCTCAATGCTGTATTAATCTCTATTAGCCGCATCTGTAGCCTACGGTCTGGTGGACCCGCCCTGGTGGGATTGTTGACAGGTTGGGAAGTCTATGAAAATAAAATGCAATCTGATGCATTTTCAAAGTCATTTTGACACAGAATGGCATAGTAGGTGACAATATGTAACTGCAAACAGGAGAGGCGCTGTTTCCCTTTTACATTTGAATTTTGCCCTCTTTCTAGCTTGGTTTTCTCTTTGATAATGCAAAAGGCATTATTAGAGAGCAAAAATGCATATAAGATAAATTAATTTTTAATTTCATTTGACATATTTTTTTTCCATAATCACAATAAGAATAAACATGCAGTTCTGGAAATACATTTTAATTTAATTAAGCTACTCATTAAGCATTTAAATCTTTGTGTAAATGAAATTTGAAAGAAAATTAAAATTGCAGTATTGAATTTGAATCTTCATTTTGAGCTCAAGGTTGTATACATGAGTGGGAAATGCAATGCAAAATGCAAACATAGAAATACATTGCCATTTTACACTACATTTTTAATTTAACTGCGATGCTGATGCTTCCATATTAAATGGACACTCTGGCCAAAATCAGGATCAGAGTTTGAGACCCTTGCTTTAGAGCGAGATCTTCTGGCTGGTTTAAAGACTAAGCAAACCACTTCTGATGATGTAAAGAGGATCACAAAAAAAGAGAGAACTTCCCTGCTGAAAAAACAGCACAGACAAACAATTGAGTTTCCTGCTGCTCCAAGCTGGTTTATGATGCTGGTCAAGTGCTGGTTTAGCTGGTCACCCAGTATGGTCATGCTGGGTGACTAACCAGCATCCAAAACAAAGCATATCGCTGCTGTCGGAAGAAAACCTTGTATCTCCATGTTTGACGTTTTTCAGTTTTTAAATAATTTGAAAATACCTGTTACCTTTTACATTGTGCGTAAATTTCATGATGAATGGACTAAAAGAAAAGACCCAAAATGACTTGGAGGAAATTCTGGTTCCATTCACTTACATAAAGTAGGTTTTTTCCTTCTCCTGTAAAGTTTTTCCTGTAAAGGTTTTCTTCCGACAACAGCGATATGCTGGTTTTGCTGGTGACCAGCATGCTAACTTCCATTGCTGCTGACCAGCATACCAGCATACAAATGCAACATATTCTGGATTTGCTGGTGACCAGCCATGCTGATCTATGCTGGTTTTTCTAGCAGGGTTTTGAACTATTGCAACTGCTTTGGGGTAGATTTTTGGGACTGTTTTGATTTTTTTTCTTCTTCTTTCAGCTGGTGGTGCAATAGGAAGCAGGAGCTAAAGTTACTGCTGAGGCAAATATCTTCTTGTAGCCACATGCCTGTAGTAACTGTCTTCAAATCATCATGTCCATGGGGAGAATAGATTGCTCAACCAACAGAAATAACTTGTCAGATGATGAGGAAAAGTTAAAAGCTAAGATTTACCTCAGTTTGGCTTCTTTTCTCTGGATGAAGTGTGTTCCTGGTGTCCATTTTGTGCTGAAAAAAGACAGAATCGCTGTTCTCTTTACAGTTTCAATGACTGAGGTGAGAGTTAAACTATTGCTCGTTTGCTTGTATTTACTAGGCTGTAAGTCAGTGGCTAAGCTAGCAGTCAGAATTGGTTGACACCACACGGATTCCCAAAGGTTGCATGACACATTTGTGTAGGGTATAACAATCAAACCGATAATGATGAGGGATACGGTTCTGCACTACAGAATGCAAAACACAACAAGTAATACTGGACTTATATATGGGAGTTTGGATGGTTGTAGCTTGTAAACATTCTCATATGTTCTCTCAATCAATTGGTGATTGGTGGACTGGAAAATCTAGCACAAGACTTTGTACCTAAACCTCCTAAACCCATTCTGTTGTGTTTTCTCATTTTAGTCTGCATTTGGGACCACAAACACAATTCTGGATGTTTAGGATGTTGAGTGCAGGCCGTAACTTTAACGAATAAACTAAGAAACTAAATAAATATGAAACTATATACTAATAAAATATGCATATTGTAAATGGGAAGGGATATCCCAGCTCAGGATGTCAAATTTTCTGATGATTCATGCACAAAGTCTTATGCCTGTTCAATATTTGATATCATACTGTTTGTATTCAGCCCGGGTCTAGTCATGCCTACTGACACAGACACTATGTGCATATCTACTGATAATCTGCAGCAGAAAAACACTTTTGAAGGAGGAAACTTTTGAATACACTGTAAACATCAAAGCAATTATAGATTTTGTACCATTTTAAACCTTCAGGCAGCTGCAGTGTGTTTAAAATCGAGCTCCTCTAACTTCTTTCAATGTCTCATATTTCAGAAAGCACAAAAGTAATCACTAACCAATCCAAATTTCAGGCTCGCTTGCAGTCAAGAACTTGATATGAAATGAGGATGAACAGCTCTTAAGAATTTTTATATTTGTGCCTTCCCCTCTGCACTTTCCAGAAATCAGTCTGTTGCTAAGCAACTGTAAAATAAAGCAGAAACCTCTTAAGTCCGATAACCTCCAAACGCTTGCTCTCTGGCACATAAACACAGCTTTTCAGCAGGAAATACGCTCCTGAGAAGATGGACAAAGCAAATATGGGAGAAGTTATTGCGATTGCAGCAAACATGTATTTTCACAATTTTACCCAATCTAATCATAATGTTGTGTAGATGGGTGAATCTTAGCATAGGCCAAGCTTTTTGATTTCAGGCAGGAAGCTGATGAGCTTCCACAGTACATTACGCTTATTGTGACGGGCTGCATTACTTACTCTCTAAATCTACAGAGCTGAAATAAATTGTGAACTGGCATACGAGCTTTTTTCTTACTCTGAATTATGTTGTTTGTTGTCATTCAGTTTGATATCTATTTGGTGAATTACATCATTACATAAACATACAGTTACACAACTGATGGTCGTTGGGGTCAAGTGGCATCAAGCTATCCATCACGCATTGGTTGGGGTTCTTGCAACTACTGACTCTTTTATGTTTTTACATAAACTGGTGCTAAATGTAATCAAACATATTCTTGGTCAATACACTGGTTTTATTCATGTCCCACACCTGTAAATTTAATGTTCAGATGTATAAAAATAAATTACTGAATTACAAAATAACATCTTTTCATCCGAAACTATACTGTATAAATGTTATAATGTTGATCATTCACTTAAAATTACAAAGGTATGGCTGTGGAAGAAGAGGGCGCGGGTGCTGGACTGGCCTACTTGCAGTCCCAAACTGTCCCCAACAGAGAATGTGTATTGCATTTTAAAACTCATACTGTTGCATACCTCAAAACTTGTTTGCAGGAAGAATGGGACAAAAATTACACCTGAAATCCTTCATCACTTGGTATCTTCAGTCCCTAAACGTCTTTTAAGTGTTGCGAAAAGGAATGGCAGCATTACAAAGTGGTAAATGCTTTACTGCTTTACTTTGAAGTATGTTGCAAAAATCAAAATTAAGTGTTTATATTGAAAAAGTCATCAAAATTCATGACAAACATCAAATAATGCGCTATTGTATCGTTTTCAATGTAATGCAGGTCAAATATAACTCACAAATCACTGTTTTCAGGTTTAATTTTAGTTCAACATATCGTCTGAAATTTTTCTGATTTGGGGTTGTGTAAACACACCCACTGGCCACTTCAGTAAGTCCATCTCCTTCTATCGACACTCTTTGTTCATTTTGTCAGCTCCACTTACTATATACGAGCACTTTGTAGTTCTACAAGCCCACCTGTTTTTCTGCATGCTTTGTAGCCCCCTTTCAGCCTGTTCTTCAATAGTCAGGACCCCCACAAGACCACCACAAGATTATTGGAGTGGTAAATCATTCTCAGCACTTCAGTGACACTAACGTGGTGGTAGTGTGTTAGTGTGTGTTACGCTGGTCTTAATTGATTCAAACACAGCAGAGCTGCTGGAGTTTTAAACACTTCAGTGTCACTGCTGGACTGAGAATAGTCCACCAACCAAAAATATCCAGCCAACAGCGTCCTGTGGTCCTCTGTGGGCACTCCACTGATGAAGGACTAGAGGATGACCAACACAAACTGTGCAACTACAGTTAAGCTACAGGTGCAGTCTTTACATCTACAAGGTGGAACAACAAGGTAGGAGTGTCTAATAGAGTGGACAGTGAGTGGATGCAGTGTTTAAAAGCTGAATTCATAAAAAGCAAAGTAAATATCATCTTTTCATCTTCAGTACTTTCAGCATGCATTTACAATACAGCCCAGAACTACTGTGTTTTTTTAATTATACTTCTAAAACAATTTCATGTTCAGGTTAAATTTAAATATATAAGAGACTGTCTGCCAGTCACAGGCCATGCAATTTACCATTTATACTCAAAAACAAAAAAGCAATTTACAGATTCAATTCAATTCAAGTTTATATGTATGGCACTTTTCCAGCAGGCATTGTCCCAAAGCAGCTTTCCAGAACTGTGAGTCCTGACCCTTGACAAGCAAGCCAAGGGTGACAGCGACAGGATAAACTCCCTAAGAATACCAAAGACCATGAGGAAGAGACACTGAGGGCAAACAAGTCTGAAAGGGAAAACCTCACTCAGAAAACCAAGACTCCAAAAGAGAAACTCTCTAAGTACATCAGAAAGAACCTCTGAGAGGATCTCCAAAGAAAACTCAAAAGAATACACTCCCTAAAACATGAGGAAGAGACCCTAGATGAAAAACCACCAAAACCACTCCTCTGGGCTGCACCGGATAGTTACAGCCACATATCTAATCAGTACTTTGCTGCTGATCCACTTTGGTAAGCTTTTAAAATGAGCCAATAAACAGAAAATCTATATCTATATCACTAAATCAGTACTCCTGAGTTAAGACTGACACTACACTGCTTTTCATAAACTGCATGAAGAGAACCTTTAGGGTGCAGATTTGGTTGATTAGTTTACTCCATAACTTATGACCACAAACAGCAAACAGTATTAGATGTTGTTTGTTTCATTTATATGCTAAAGCAGTAGCTTCTATTGCTGTCTTTTATAACTCATACACTTATTTTTGTGCAGTTTATGATATAAAATCACAAGAAAAAAAAACATGTTAAGTGCTTCATTCTTTTCACTGATATATTTTATATAATATGACTACTTTAGTTGCAATGGTAGTGAATCTTGTAGACAAACAGCATACCACTGTTACACACAGATAAGCCAACATGCACTTAAGCATCCTTAGATAGATACAATGGCCGACAAGCAACAGTCTGGGAATTTAGACAAAAAGTATGACTCAGAGAGAATCATCAGAGATGAGATTGTTACCATAGAAACATATTCCATCCGCAGGTAGCTGAAGCCTTGGCTACTCTGTGATGGAGAAAAAGAACATTTTGAACAGGGGAGCTGCTGCATGCTGTAAAGCCTGGCGTGCTTTGTGTGGTTCGCTAATGGGTAAAACTCTGAAGAGGTTAAGGGGTTTCCTCATGCTCATAGAGAAGATGGGGGAAAGTGAAAGGGCCTGGAACTCAAGGCCTTCTTGGGTCACTACGAACATCTACAGTCTTGAATTCACTCTTGCAGCACAGTAGAACCTACAGCATATACATGGTACTATATAGAGCCTTTTTGAAAAGGGTTCTATAGAGCACCCAAAAGGGTTCTTCTACTGTTACAAACTTGACATCATAACAATAGACAAACCATTTTGATCTACACCACATTCTCCATCAATCTAAAAAAAAAATTCATGATTCAAGGAACACTTTAATCTGGTGCTATATAGAACCATTTAAAGAACCATATACAGCTGGTTTTCCATTAGAGAGGATTCATTTGACCATACAAAGAACTGTTTCTGCACTCAAATGGTATCTGAGTGTCCATGGTTCTATATACAGAACCCTTGAAGAACCATTTTTAAGACTGTGAAGTAAATGGTTCACTCTTCAGTTCACTCTCATACCTACACAACTTACATATTAGTTCTGTAGAAGCTGCATTATCAAATAATTCATAATGGTGAATGAATAATAAGTCTTATGATTAATAACTTAATAATAAGTCTATTGAATAATAATATAATAAGAATGAATAATAAGTCTACACTCTTAAAAATAAGGCTGCCAAAAATGGTTCTTTGGAGTTGGTTTTAGTTAATAGAAGAACTGATTTGAAAATTAAGAACCTGCACATAATGAAAAGGTTTAATGCCAGTTAACCCATTAAACTGTAAGGGCCTGTTTGTCGCCCACTGCAACTCCCAACTCTATTGACTACATAACTTACATACTTGTTTCGAGGTACCTACTGAATCATTTATAGTAGTAACTGAATAATGAGTCTTAAGAATAATAGCACAATTTTAAGAATGGAGCTACACATCCTAAGGCTAATTGTTCGATAACTATTATACATTAATCAGTAGCTACTGCAGAATGCGGTGGCTCTGATGTGGGTCCTTACAGTTTCAGAGTATAAAAGGTTTTTCATAGAGCTGCACAATCAAGGCACAATCAAGCCAGGAACGATTTAGGAACCCTTGTTTTTAAGAGTGTACAGTTCAGTGGGTTCACACATAACAGGTAACACGTCCAACTGGAGCCAAATGGACACTGTATAAGTTGATTCAACCCTTGGGAATTTCATTCTTGGCCTCCTTGCAATTGCTGCTAAAGGTCATATCCCACCTGCATCCCCCCATTCTACTCTCAGGGTCTGGCTGCCCAGTCCCTAAAACTCACCCATTCATCATCACTGGTAAACGCAAGACACTGAGAGGCTTCAGTGTCCTCGTGCTACACACTAAAAAGGTGGTTCTTCAAGGGTTCTTCAGTAAAGGCAATCGTTCTATATAGAACCATTGCATAAGGAATATATCATGGTTCTATACATGGATCATATACAGCATCAAAAATCGTTCTTCCATTGTTACAAGCTTGACATGGTAACAATATAACAATAGCAGAACCCTTTTTGGTGCTATTTAGAACCATTTTCAAAAGGGTTCCATAGAACCATTTCATGCTCAAATGGCTCTTTGCACGGTGAAAAAGCTCTTTAGATTGATGAAGAATGTGTTGTGTTCTATAGAGAACCTTTTTGTAAATGGTTCTACATAGTGCCAAAAAGGCTTCTTTTATTGTTATCTGCAACACCAGAACCCTCTTTGGTACTATATGGAACCATTTTCAAAGAGGTTCTACATGAACCATGAACAACACATTCTCCCTCAATCTGAAAAGCCAATTCATCATGCACAGAGCAATTTAAGCAGGAAATGGTTCTATATAGAACCCAAGGTTCTAAATAGAACCATTTTCTTTACTAAAACACCTTTGAAGAACCGTCTTTTTTAAGAGCGCACTCTTAGAAAGACGGTTCTTCAAAGGTTCGATGGTAAAGTAATGGTTCTACATAGAACCATGAACACTCAAAAGAACGCTTTTGAGAACGGTTAAAGGGTTCTTCGCATGGTGAAATGCTTCTTCAGATTGATGGAGAATGTGCTGTAGATTTTTGAAAAGCGTTCTATATAGCACCAAAAAGGGTTCTGATACGGTTACAACATGAGCTTCTAACAGTAGCAGAACCCTTTTCGGTGCTACATAGAACCCTTTTCAAAAAAGGTTCTGTATCGATCCCGGCACATTCTCCATCGGTCTGATGAACCATTTCACCATGCAAGGAACCCTTTCTTTTAGTGTTGAAGGTTCTATAGAGAACTATTACCTTACTAAAGAACCCTTGAAGAACCAGCTCTCAGTGCTGCATTACAGGTGATGAATCAGGCCTGTGCGTTAGTAAAGCACAGACAACTTGTGTGATCGCCGAGGTGGGAGTGCGAGTGTGTGCGTGCGTGCGTGCGTGCGTGTGTGTGTGTGTGGAGCAGCAGTGCACGCGCTGCTTGCAGCCATTAAACCGAGCGAGCGGTTCGTGTGCATCAGCGCGGAGCTCTTACGACACATGCAGGAGAGAATCGTGGCGTTTCCGAAGCGCGAGACGCCGCCAGCCCGTTTATGCGGAGGATTTTTCTTCGACGAGCTGAAGGAAGAGCGTCTTGGTGACCTTGTGTGTTCGGGGCTCACGATGAGCATCCTGCTCCATGCGGTAGGTGCACTTCTCCACTTTGGAGGGCTCTGCTGTGACAGTCATGACTTGGCATACCAGCATCACTCTAGGTGGGCTTTAGTCCGTGTAGGTACGCGGTGCTGCACGCTGATACAGCTGCGCTGCTGTTGGGCAACAGAACGTTGCGCATGTTGCAGGTGCTGTTGACCACAGCAGTGGTGCTTCCAGCGCCTATTCTGGAGTTCCACTTCAAAATCTCTTAAAAATAACCCGTTCTTGGCTTAGATGTTATGCTCTCTGGTAATTCTTCACTGGTGTAGACATTTTATGTAATCTTGAGGGGTCTTCAAAACTTTAAGAGGGTTCTTTACATTACATCTCATCTACAAACATGGTTCTTCAAAGAACCATCCACTGAAAGCTTCAATAGAGAAAAGTGGTTCTTCTGTATGGCTTCGCTCCACGGGAACCTTTTCAACACTGTTCTTGTAAGAGCGTTGGATGTTCCCTGCTTTAACAGAACCAGTTCAGCTCATCAACTTATTAACAAAACCTTCCTGAGTTGAGTTTTTCTGTTGGAGCTGACAAACATGACTGTATGCCTCTTTAGGGGCCTGTATTTTTAGGGGAGTATGCATGACAGAGGAACCCCAGGAGCAGGATTGAGAACCATTAGACTAAAGTGTTCAAAACTGTTCCGGCTCCTGAAACTCACCTTTGAATTCTGGCCTACATACGCACCCACGCACCACAATATTTAGACGTATGTCCTGAATGGCCCTTACAGGAAGGTCCAAAGATGGGCTCAAGCTCCTCATGATTCATGTTCCTGAAAAGCTTTCAGCGTTCCATCAGTGTTTTTTTTTTTTAAAGAAACAGGTTGGCTTTTTATTCAGAGCAACGACAAGCAGACCCAAGCTCCAGCCACCCATGACGAATGCTAGATTAGGTTAGCGTTCGGTGGCTCAGTGCTCCATCTGCCATGCAGGATGAAAGGAAAGATTAAGAGTGAACTTTGATTATAGAGTGTGAAGCCTCTCACAAACAGTGATTCTGTGCTTCGCCTGGAACACCTGAGAATAAGCAAATCCATTTATGCATCAGCGAACAACGTCTGCGTCTACTGGGACTGTTCTACTGGGACCGAGCTTGGCGTAATTTGGGAATGTGGGAGTCACTGTTGTAAAATGGCTGTAGAAAATCAATCAATCGGTCAATCATGACTACCTTACAGGAGTTAAATGATACACAAAATTCAAAATTTGACACAGTGGTGTCCTGATACGATATATATATATATTTTTTTTTTTGATACAGCAAAAAATGCCTGAATATGTGCCATATAAGAGAATTCCATTTTTCAGTGCCTGCATAATTCAATGATTAAGATGCAAAGTCAATCAGAGTTGTTTGATGTGAAATACTACACTGGAGAGAACTGTTCACAACGGCGGCGATAGAAACCAGACGTCTGAGGCATTTAACGCCTCTAAAAGCAACATCACAAAAAGCTATAACACAAAATGGTTAGGAATATGAAATTTTGAAAAGTTAAATCAGGAGACCACCGTTCATTTAATTCCCAGTCCAAAAGACGATTAACTACTAGTCAGGAGATATTTCTGGGGAGACTAGATAGGATCCACGCCCATAAAGAACAGGGGTTCCCAAAACTGTAGTACAAAAATTTTTTTAAATGATACAGAGGAAATGGGACTCCCAACAACTGTGCAAGACCTGGTAGACCACCAGAACTGTCACCATCAGATAAACAGCACTTAAATTTTTCATCAGGGGTGCACGTATTTTCAGATACGATATGGTTTTTGATGCCGAGGTCAAGACTCAATGTTAAAATGTTAAAATGATCCTACAGAGCTGTAATTATATGAAAGTTATCCAGCAGAACTTTTTCAACACCTGCTATGCTGCCTGTTAGCAAAATAAACCCCAAAAATCAAAACTTCTCGACTTTATACTTGATTTATAAAAAGCCAAGTCATTTAAGTGTGGGTGAGTGTGCAACACTGGCCCCTAACCTCGCCACCCACTTTACTCTTATAGGCTGCACCCAGATGGCCAGTTTTGATCACTGACTGTGGTTCCAATGAAAGATGATAAATGACAGACTCTCAGAAGAGGCCAAGGGACGTATCAGCGATATACTTTTTTTTGATACTCTGTTCCAGATTATATTTTTTAATATGTATTGAAATCGTTACACCCACACTAAAAACAGACAACACTTAGAACTTAGTGTACATGAATAATCAATGTATATAAACAGCTCATACTGGATCCGTATAGCCAGAAGGTCTAGGCTAGTACTTGTCATATAAATTCATGGTAAAGGCAGAATGAAGCTTTTCAGTGAGGTTTTAGTGGAACAAAAAGCTGGCGCTTTCCAGTCTGTGCTCAAGTGAACTTGCAGTGGGTGGACAGCACGGTGTAGATTTTATGTGGGCTTGAGGTTTGGAGTCCTTCTTTTTGCAGCATAATTCACTCAACACTGAACACTATTGAGAATTAATTCTAGAAACATTTATGCCTCGGATAATTTGTTGCAGTGATTTTGCCTAAAGATTCACTTTTCTTGCTGTCACAGTTGACAGGACATTCAGGTCCTAAAGGGCATTCATTGTGGCATTTCGTCCTTTCCATAAGCTATAAGTCACAGTGATCTTTGATCTTGCTGATGTTGGTGTTGACGAGCCCAAGTTGTAACCCAGTACAAAAGATTTTGGCTTGTTTCACCAAAGTGGGCATTTAATTTTGGTGCAGTCAGTGGATCCACTGCCAGGATGCTAATTGAAGAGGTACAGTGAGCACAATTTACAGTGGCATGTGTAACTGTAAATGTAGCTTAGAGGAGATTTCTTTATGCCTATCATTGGCATGCAGTAGGGACACCTCACTGACCCTGTACTACATCAGGGTGGTCAGATTAGGACGTAAAATTGAGTATTTGTGTGGACTGGGGTGCAGCCCAACATCAGTTTTATATGTAACGCTGTATGATTTGGGAAAAACATCTGATTAAGATTTTTTACCAGTATTGTGACTGCAATTATTTTCTGAAAATTTAGTTCAAGGTCTGTTTTTGGCCAAGAAGACTAGCAGATCCACTTTCTCTGGCTTAAGGCCTGAATGCTGAACATACTGTACCAGCATTACTGCCAGTTAGTTGTGGTTTGTTGCACACAGCACATGAGTGTTTGGTTGTTTCTGATTGGTCTACCTCATCCATAGCCGGTTCGCAAGCTCTCTGTTATTAGGTTAAATTTCCCCACTTAAAACTTAAGACAGTGTGGTTAATAATGTAGGCTATAGTAAAATTGCAGCACTCAGTTTCCTGAACACTAGTTTTGGACCGCTAATGTAGTTTGGGAATCAAGTTATGTAATGTATCAAGTTATATACTTATTAGAGATGCTGTTTATTATAACCGATTCTGATAAAGGTTATTAACGGTTGATCGACTGATACTATTGTTTTTTCTTAAAAAAAATAAAAACCTTTTTTTTTTAAACTGAAAGAAGTAGTATTACTGAGTCAGAAAAAAAAACTACAATGTGGTGTCCATGTGCTTCTGCAAGTCACCCTATAAAGCCTCAAATGGTCATTTTCAAGGGTCATTTTCAAAGCCTATTATGCTAATTTTCAATGTTCATAACTTTATTTTTGGGCACTCTATTCACCATCTGTCTGAAATGCTCCTGTGTTTTTAAGCAACCCCTCCTGATGAGCCCAGTGTGCTCTGATTACTCGCCCGCTCTGTTCTGATTGGTCAACCACCAAAGTGTTCCTACACGTTCCACCCCTGTCTTGCAGTCTGCAGATGGACTAGTGATAAGAATAATGGCTCTTTGAAGTGAAGTAGCCCTTATGACCTTTTTTTTCTGCTTTAGAAGTCAGGTCGGTGTCTTCTCAGCATGTCCACAAAACTGAACAAACTTTTGACTTCTCTTTGATTTGTCTTTGAATACTTATTCAACATACTCGAAATCATCAGATTCATCAGCTTGGGGTAGGGGATCGAAGCACAACCGACATTGCAAAATGTTCTTCCGCATGTGGTATGCTGTTACACATTTCCACCAGAGAGGTCTCCACATCCCCAAAACCTACAAAGTGTAGCTTTAATATGAACATCTCAAAGTAGGCTATCGTGCTCAAACTACTCAAACGCTTTACTACCCCACAGGGAGATATGTACAGACAGTGTGTGTATGATGACTTCAGGCTAGATTTGTTAAAGGATTGCATCAGATTCATTTTCCCTCCAATATCTAATCCAGTATTTTCTGCTGATATTGGCTGGAACTCATAACTGGTATCAGATTGGTATCTCTAATACTGACTTTCAATATATTTCCAATTATCATTACCTTGGTTGGAGAGCATTGCTTATTGCATGCACTCTTAGAGTGAGACATCCCAACTGGCCAACTGATAACTGACCCCGTCTCTCCAAACTCCAAAAGTGTCCACGCACCGCCACTAATTAGTGAATTCAGCTACTTTAAGGTGCAGCCGTTGCTTACACAGGCATTCAGTTGCGCACACACTGCCTGTATATTCTCCATAGTAGCTAGAGGAGCTTAACCCTCCAGGTTCTAAGGGGATATATCTTCGATTTTTGCGTATCTTCTTAAATTCAACTTTAAAGGCACTTGCCTATACCACGATACCCATATGTTTAATATCAAAATGCTCCATTATCTTTGTCGCCACTTTCCACTTTCGCTACAGCAACTTCAGCAGCTGTGAACTCTTTGCATGAAGAATAAAGGGGTTTTTGACATGATGGGTCAGTCCTTCCCATCAGTGATTTCCTAAGGGATCAGTTTCACATAAAATGTAGATGGACACACAAATTCACCAATTGCACACGGCAGATGACGTGTTTCTCAACCCCTCTTCATAGCCTCAGAACTCTGGATGTGAATCACATATGATCTGGCAATAAGATGGAATTGAAAGGGTGACTCTACAGATTCAGGAAATGTTTGAACCATATTTCTGTGCTGTATTATCACAAAGACAGAGAAACATATATAGAAACATTGAATTTGATGAGCGGGCACGTTCGTGGACCCCAGAGAGTTAAAGTACATTCATATTTGAGTCATCCTACAGAAAAAGGGATGATACAGTATTACATAATCAAAACTCAAGCAAAGCAACATCCCAGCCATTGTGTTGCTGCAGACAGTCCATAGTTTTCTTTTTCACCTTTATAAATGGTGCTGCCAGGTCAGAGCAGGTTTGATAAGAAATACTGTACAGAAAAGAATAGAATTTTTTTTTTTGCTAAATTGTTAGCATTGCCAAAATGTTATACATAGGTGTTTAAGGAGTTGAATAGAAAGTAGGAAGCCATATGACTGAGCTGATTGTTTAAGAGGTGGGAAGTAGAAAACTAACCTCTGAAACAGAAACTCAGAATTTTGTTATAGCAACAGTTGCCTTAAGAGCTTGCCAGGACATTTTAGAGGTGGGCATCTTACAGACTTTTAATGGAAGATTGCAGGAAAATAAGAATGTTATCTTTTAAATGATGTGATGAATCATGCTTAACATGACCAGTGACATGAACTAACAAGGTAAAAAGGTCAATTTTGATTTCAGTTTGACTTTAAGTCATCATAGCTCACTCCTTAGGGTATTTATGGGTTTTGAGATGTTCATGGACGTTTACAGGTCAGGTCTGTAGATATTTACAATATACCAGAATAAACTCGTTATAATAAATAATGTGTGTTTGTGTAGCTGATGGACAAAAGGGAATTCCAACCTAATTTTGTCATATTTGTCTCAGTGGTGCGTCATTGATGACAAAGACATTCTGAGCTGCTTCATGCTTTCCAAGAATGTTTGCTTCCTGTCATGATTCAAAAATCCCCCAAATGCATCAGGTGCATTATTTGGAACAGAATGTTTTTGGCTGTTTTGGTTCCTTAAGAAGAATATCGGTTGCTTCCTTTTTGAAAATCAGTGAGCGTTTCAAAAACACATCACTTTCATTGCAAACAATCAAAACAAATGCATATAAAAAGCTTTTGGGATTGAATTTCTAAAGTGCCTGTACTGATCATGTATTTGACATTGTGACATACTGGATGCTTTCCTTAAAGGTGCAATGTGTAAGATTTAGTGGCATCTAGTGGTGAGGTTGCGGATTGCAATCAACTGAATACCCCTCCCACACCCCTCCCTTTCTAAGCGTGTAGTAGAACCTACGGTGGCCATCAAACGATTGGTACGCTAAATTACCTGTCTAGCAGAAAACAGGCAACGTTGACATCACTCTGACAATTCAAGCTGCCGCTTCAACCTAAAAATCTAGAGCCAGTGTTTAGTTTGTCTATTCTGAGTTACTGTAGAAACATGGTGGCACAACATGCCGGCCTCTGTTGGAAGAAGGACCTGCTCCAGATGTAGTTATGGGAGGCTCATTTTAAGCTAACGAAAACACAGTGGTTCATAGTTACAGGTGATTATAGATAATGAAGACATGGTTTTGTATACTATACTCTATTTCTGCTAATAAATCTCCCTAAATCTTTCACACTGCACCTTTAATTCAATAAATTTTGACTATTGGAACTTACTGACGGTATTGATGCCAGGTCACAGTCGTAACTCATAGTGTAACGAGTTACTCGTTCAATTGCTCATAACTCATATGGACTGTAATGTGTGTAATATAGGGTGATTGCCACTGCTGTTCATCCATAATGCAAGCAGCTTACAGTGACACTACATCAGCATAATATTATACACCTTAAGTAGTTATCCGTATAACGCATGACTTTTGCAGTATTTCTTACAGTTTCGTACAATGTACTTCAAAAAGAGCTCATAGCAGCAGTCTTTGATCATGTGTACCATCTTCTTTTTATGTCTGGCTTTTTTTATTTAGCAAGCAATTTAGCTCCAGGTCCTCTGCCCGAACATCTCCATTTCTGTTTTAATTTGTTGTTTCAAATGATATTGCGGCTGTGTGTGTGGGACCTTGTCTTCCCAGCTCCTTGTTAGACTCATTAGAGGCCCACTTACTGCAGTGTTTTGTCAGCCAGGCAAATTGCTGCCCTTCACGCCTCCAAAAAAAATCTATGGATGCTCCTAGTTCCTATTACCGTAGCAACAAGGTTTGGGTCCATATTAACATGGGGTTTTAGTGTGCAATTTAATGTTGTTTACGCACAACAAAAATGCCCACAAAGTCTCATTTATGTGCATAAACTACTAAACTTACTGGTATTTTTTTGGTACAAGTCCTGTGTCTCTGTTTTCAGTGAAGTCAAATAGTACTGTCAAAATGTTAGTTGTTTCAAGAAATTAAAGAGGAATTTCATTGACTTTTCCAAATTTCTACATAATTAAACTGTTAAAATCAGTCATTCAGAGTGGTTCCAGTGGCTCCATTCTAGAGAAACTTACCAAGTCAGAATGTTCATAGTGGTGGTGATAGGAACCAGACGCATGAAGTGCTTAAAATGCCACCAAAGGCTACATCACAGAAAACACATCATAGACCACATGAAATAGTTACAAATGTTACCTGACCTCTGAGATAATGTTTTATGTTAGTTCTGAGATAAGGTTTTGGCCTAAATATGTACTTAAAATAAGTTTATCGTGGGGATGTACATACAGAGCGTTGTAAAGTAGTGCCCAAAGAAAACTTATATTATTTACAAGTATTTTGCCATCAGTATTCTGTCAAAAAACATTTTTTACATTGCTCTACTTTAAGCACATTTTTACTTTGCTCTGCTTTAAGATTTAGCTCAGCTATAGCTGCTTTTCTCACCTCTCTGGCAGGAAACTTTTCCAAAAGTGGAATAATTTCTCATAAACTGTTTCTCAACATTTGATTTTTACAAAGAAGTCGGCTTCTTGTTCGAATTTTCCTGTTCCACCTTATATTGTGCGGCAGGAACCATTTAAGGTGGAACGGGAAATTTCGAACGAGAAGCTGGCGAACATGAAGCTGACTTCAGCTACGTGACTTTTTAGTGTTTGACAGTTTCTCATTGCAGATTAACCGTATCAGGAGACCAGCTGAGTGCTTATAAATGCAAATACGTCAATTCGTCTGATTATTCATGTTTGTCTTAAATCTTCCTCTTTGCCTTTTCATTAGTATGACCAGCAGTCTGCGCACCAACCTTCAGAGTTAAAGGGTGAATTAGCAGTTAATACATTAACTCCAACGTTTAAGAGCATTTATAGTTAAAACTATATTACAACAATCATTAGAGCTTTATTTTACTGCAAATAGGCTCACAGGTTATTTTGGATAGCAAAATAAAATGGCTATATGTGCATGGTAGACATTGCGACCTCTGGTTCCAATCACCACCACTGTAAAAAATTCTGACTTGTTAGGTTCTCAACAATGTACCATTTCACAATAAAACATTCTAATGATCTACTGTTACTAATGATTTGAATTCCCCTTCAGTGCTTAAATATCACTTTTCCTCCATTTTCTTCTCAGTTTTAGGCTTTATGACATTTAAATTGAGGCTGTATGCTGGTTTGATTAGATCATGTCCCCTGTGTAGGTCTAAGAGTACATCTCTCTCTCTCTCTCTCTCTCTCTC
>JAILXH010146829.1:11499-22110 GCA_023558415.1 Piaractus mesopotamicus
AGTATGTTTTTAAAGTATTTTTCTTAACTGCCTTTTAATGACGTTATTTGAAACAAGGAAGTTTTGTTAGAATAGCGACATATTTTTCTTTATATATTATATATTTTTCTTTATTTTATTATAAAACATCCAAACTGCAACTGTTAAACTTCCTACTAAAAGCGCACTCTGTGTAATCTTTAAAACCTAGCTTGCACCAAGATGCTACAGGATATGGTTGCCTACTTATTCAGCCAACCAGGAAAGAAGATGCTGGCTGGTATACGGTGTCTGCAAAAAATGAGGCTGGTATCATTTCATGCACAGCAAGACTTGACATTTATGGTGAGTCTTTGATGTAAATCCTTATCTTTGTAGGTTTTGAGATGATTCACTGTTCTCTTATCATAACATATTATGTAATATCAGCCCTATTTTCATGAAGGTGACAGTGCAGTTAAGTGGTTCAACGCCAGTGAGTTTCTATTTTATTTAGGCACAAATACATTTTTTCCCTTATGCGGCCAGTATTTTGGTGGCAAGAAATGATAACACATGCCAACTTGGGTGGAGTAGCATAACACAGGTGTGGCATTTGAAATCCACCAGTGAAATCCACTCATTTTCTTAACACAACACAAAATGGTATCTTTGTGCAGGTGAAGACGTGTGGTGGATGTACATTATTTATGGTACGAATCTCAATATTAAAGCCAATTTCTACTTTTATAAATAGATCATTTCTATTTTACTAAGTAAATACAACCGCTTGATTTTTTTGGGATAAAAGACCGTAATGGGTGCAAATGTAAACTGGATGCACTACTATGCACAGAGCATCATGTAATTAATAGAATCAATAGAATATCTGACGAAACTAAAATAAGACTGACTAATGCACATTTGAAGCTGTTATAAAATACTCAGTATAGATGTGTGACCACATAAATCAGTTAAATATTTGTAAACCACTGTGCTGTTCATGGGATAGTCCTTGATTGTTATGCTAGTTTAACAAAGGGATTTTGTGCTTTTTTGTAATTGCACTATGCATGAAAATAGGGCACTCAATTAGCAATGTCACATTATAATGATTAAATAATACAACCATACAACAGTTTCTTGCAAAAATCTCTGTCCTTACAATACCATGAATCTCTTTTTTTTCCTTTGCAGCCCATTGGCATCAGTGGGCCCACCTACCGATTAGGAAAACATCACTTACTGGAAGTCATTTTGCAGCACTAACTGGTGAAGATAAACTGGTAAACATTAAGCCAGAATGTCCCATGACAGACAAGTGGCCTATGATATTTACCACCTCCCAAGACGAACATACTCCTGAGAGTGAGGAGCTCTAAATACCACAAGTTTATAGTAATCATACTTTTTTTTTGTCAAATTAAAAGCACCTAGATGTTCAGTAGGAGGCAGCCTGTGGTCTAATAAAAGCATGCATATATTACATGGATGCAACTTTCTTTGACATTTTCTTTGATATATTTGTGTTTACAGTGGCATATAGATAATTTGATATTTCAGGTAAAATCTTAAATTTTAAATATGTAACTCCTGGCATGCACAGTAAAGTTTTTTGCAGAGCAGAAGTGCTCTTAAATGTGGAATTCTAAGGAGCCTGATAAAAGATGCTAGAATGGTGCAGTACAATTTGACTGGCTTTCCATTTGTTTAGTATGTCTGAATGGATCTGAGTGATCTAGTCAAACATGTATTTATAGTCTTTTAGCATTTCAAAAAGAGCGTTATAGCATTTTAATAGTAAACATTATGCTTTGAGGTCACACAGACGGCTGAGTTTGATATTAGAACACAGGCAGCCAATATCTCATCTTACATGCCTTTCTTATATATAACAATTTGTTTTTCTTCTGTGATTTTTGTGTTTGTTTGAGTTTGTGTGTTTATCTATGACAGCATATTCTGGACTTTTTTATTCTGGAAATTTGAAAATGCAAATGAAATTTTGTATTTACAATTGCATTTCCAGTGTGTGTGCAATATTAAAAACATAGATCAAATGTAAATGCAAAATGTGTATAATGGCTGGATCTATTTAATATGGAAAAGCAAAGTGGTTTTGACATAATGACGTAATGGTTTGACTCTTCATGTTAAAACAGAATAACAATTACCTATTTGCAATTGTATTTCCTTATTGTCACACTCCAGCTCGGCCAAAATTAAAATGCAATCCTGTTTCATTGATCAATTAAGGTGGCGCAGGACCACTGTGTTTCCCAACCCATAAGATGATACTGGAAAACCGGCTGCTCAGCTTGTTAACAGCCCCTGAGTACTCGTAATGGGTGTGTTAAAGCAGTGAAAGCACTAAAATGTGCTGGGTAGTGTTTCTCCAGCAGTTCTGCAAGCCACTAGTCACAGTGTCAAAAACACTGGTGTTTGTGACAGCCAGAAGTTCCTGGTTGGTCAAAAATCACTTACACACAAAACAACAGCTCGTCAAGAATCGCTGACTCTTTGTAACGGGTGTGTTCAAGCAGGAAAAATACTGAAAGGTGCAGGATCAGTGTTCCTCTGACAGTCCTGCGAGCCTCTGCCTGAAGCTGGTCACAGTGTCACTAAGACTGGTGCTTGTGAGGCCACAAGCTCTCCTAGTTAGTCAAGAATCACTTCCACACAAAAATTACTTTGAATTATGCATACTCACATGGGAAATGCTATTGCAAATACAAAATTGCTTTAATATTGTCAAATTTTGAATCTGAAAAAGTCCAGAATATGCTGCCATATTTATCTGATATGGTAGAATTTATTGCCACTCTATCAATTTTCACAATATCAGTGTGTGGGGGCAGAGACAGAAGATATAGTACAAAAAAAAAGGCTAAGTTGCTTGGAAGCTAATGAATTTTAACACAAATACATTTTCAAAGCAAACTTTATTTTGCATTTAAAATGTTTGTTTTTGTAAACAAATATGATTTGTGGCTGTAAGCAGCAATGGTGAAAGAGTATGGAGCAATATTAACAGGAAATAATGCTAACCATGCTCTAACAAGCTACTTGTGTGGAGCACAGACACAGCAAACCTCCTTGGAGTTTTTAATGACTCAACACCGAACAGTGCATAGATAGCGTAGATATTGCATAGATATTTGAATATCACAAGAATGAAGCTGTGTTGGTGCCTAAGAGTGTGCTGGGAAATAAAATACTAAAGTCAGCTAGCTGGTGAACCATCTTTTAAAGTCTTTTAAAGTACGCTGCCTAATTATAATAAACAATAAATAGTCTTCTTTCTTTCTTTTTTCAACTTATCTTCTTTGTCGTCTTTGTTCAATAAAATATTTGGACCAACCCTGCCTGCCTTCTGAGATCAAGATCAAGGTTTCTCAGCAAAATTGTCTTTGCTGAACCATCCACATTTTTGTTTACTTGAAATAGGCATTAACATAAAATTATTTACAATTTTGGCTTTGCAGTAACTTTAAATTGTCATTGCCAATGTAATTTAATTTAAAATGTGTTTATAAAATTTGTTGATGTATTTGTTTTAAATCCTTCTGAAGCTTAGTAGATCATCAGGAAAAGCTAGGCCTTTTCATGCCTCTGATTTTTACGCTTTGAGTGGTAGCCTTGTCCTCTTGATCTGTTTATTGAAACAATTTCACATCATTTATGTGAACTTCTAACATATACTAAAGGCCTTTCTGCCAGTTTTGACTTGAAAGCTTTCCTTAAGCAATTTTGTGGTAGCAGGTTTAATTCATTTGTGCTCATTTTTAATTTTTTTAATATCAACAAATTTAATATCAACAAATATCAGCAAAGCCCAATCTAAAGTGAGCTAACAACTTAACCTGAAGAAAGCAGCAATTCCAATTCACTAATAGTGTTGTACCTAAGTGAACAGACAGCAACAGAAAAAGAATAACTACGACTGGAAGTTAAGCAGTCATAAACAACATACAAGTCTGACTTAGCTTTCCACGAAAGCACAATGTTAACTTTGACTACCGGAAAAGAAAACAGGCTGGTGTGAGTTCTAAAGCAGAAGGTCTGTAAACGGTAGCTTTCTCCACATGCCATTGCATTGGCAAAGCAAACTACTCCCTGAAGTTTACACTTTGAATGATTTTTACAGTTTTGTCAGAATGACCTACTGTTACCCTTAAAAAAAAAATCACTAAAGCCTTCATGTTACATTACTAACATTAGCTGCTGTAAAATTCTAATCTGTATTAGTTTATGTTAAATAAAAATATAGCAGCTTGTCACAGCATTACACACATTAGCTAGCCAACTACGTACAACTGGTTAATTGCCTTAAAATACAACTAATTTTGTAAACATAGCTTTCATATGAATAAAAATGTTCTGTTTTCTATATAGGGCACACACACACACACACACACGCATCATCTAAACCGCTTATCCTACTGGGTCGCAGTGGGGTGCTGGAGCCTATCCCAGCTGCCATTGGGTGGAAGGATACACCCTGGACAGGTCACACCCTGGACAGGTTGCCAGTCCATCGCAGGGCAGACAGACAGACACATTCACACCTACAGGCAATTTAGCATGTCCAGTTGGCCTAACTGCATGTCTTTGGACTGTGGGAGGAAATCCACGCAGACATGGGGAGAACATGCAGACTCCACACAGAAATGACCCTGGTCGCCCGGCCGGGAATCAAACCCAGGCCATCCTTGCTGTGAGGCGACAGCGCTACCCACTGCGCCACCGTGCCATGAATATAGGGCAATGAAATAGAAAAAAAATTCTCAAAAATATTATAATGCTGATGCAGGTGTGACAGCAGTTAAACACATTTTTAGGAAACTTAAGAATGAGTATTTTTTATAGTTTAGGATAGTGCACTTCTGCTGCACAAGTGGGTTTACTTTGTGAATGTCTGGATAGCAAACATGGACAAGAAATTCACACAGCACGGGAGAGTGGGATTCACTCTGGCGGTGCATGATGTAATTTGAGTAGTACTGTTAACCTAGTGCGTTGCAGTGTGCTTATTGAGGAGACTCTTATCCCAGTGATAAAAATATAATTCACTGTGCATCACCAGTGCTCATTAAAAAACAATTTAAACCTTAAGTGCTAGAACACCATGGAGAATCTTAAGCCTATCACTTAAGCCTATTCCCTGGTGATTTCACAACCATCCATGGCTGAAAGTTCAAGAGTGCATAATTAGACTTACTCTCTGGGTGGGCAGAATGGCCCTCCTTCTCTCCCAGTTGCTTGGTGCCATCTGTCAGCTGGTGTAACAGTTTTGGCAGTTAGCTTTGTCGTCCAAACATGTTGAGCTGTCCAGTGATGTTGTGTTAGCAGCAGACTGAAAAGATGCGGTGGGTGGCTTTACATATCTTCGAGAAAACACACCTGGACCCTCCTATCTTGGTAGCTTCGTGTAATTGGGGTGAAACCTAGCAAGTAGGTGGAAATTGGCAATGACTAAACTGGGGAGCAGCAGCTGCCTGTTAACGAAAATTCTTTGAGATATAGGCTACGATGAATCAGTAGGCCTTGTTTATAGCTGTCTGACCAACATGGTGAAGAACGTTCTGGCATGAGCTAGAATGTATTTGCTTTTAAAGTTTGACACTGAGCTGTATTGTGTTTGTAATAGAGATGAGCTCTTTTAAAAATTAGTATGAATGATATTTTCATTAAATGCTAAAGCTTGTGACATAAGAATCTGTCCCATATACAAGCTTTCAAACCCAGAATCCTTAAGGTCTCTTGCCCTTTATATCCGCTTGTTATTTAAGTCATTACAGTGTCGACTTTGAAGAGAGCTGCCAGCTCAGGGTGCCTTTTGTTCCCCAGTACCCTGTTTCAGCATGGAAGATAATGTGGTAATGCCACTAATAAGCCTGCGTAAACCAGAGAAAATGAACAGGCTTTGGTGTTGCATAGATGTCGCTTTAATGGCCTATAAATTGTTTCTTGAGAAAATTACAAGGCTAAAGCGGATCGTGTTATCGCGTCCAGACTACTGATATTGCTGATGATGATGATACTGAATTATTCAAACTGTTTAAGCAAAATGAAACAATTGCTCTCATCCGATTTAAAATCCCTAAAAAAAAACAAAACAAAACAAAACTAACTGCGCAATTGACTGCTTTATTAACAATCGAATATTAGCTATTACGGTTGAATGTTTTTTTTTTTGTTTTTTTTTTTTTAAACATTTTTGTTTTATAACTGAATTTAGAGTATTTGTTGACAGCCCTAGTACCTAATGTAATATATGCAGCTCGCAACTCGCTGTGCATGACATGGCAGCACTGGGGAGCCAGTGATTGTTGGCGGCGGCATTGCTAGTTAGTGATGAAGCTGTGCTATTACTGCCTTTTTAGTCATGTCCATAATATGTTCACCTTAAGGTATTTGTGTTTCATAGTATAAAAGCCTAATGAGCATCTTTATCACAAAAATAACCAACAATCAGATTTACAGTCACAAGTTAAAAAAAAAACAGTAGAAAATCTCAGTTTTTCTGAACTGTGGGCCAGTATGTTTTCCGTTTTTCTCTACTGAAGACATAAGTGATTTTCCTACTGTTATGAAAATGAATTGCCTAATCTATGCATTGATAAAGAAATCTATAGACCAATTGATGACTAAATATTCATTACCAGCAGCCCTGTTCTCTCACTGAATCTGCTAACTAATCATTGCCAGTTGATCAAGAAGGTATGTTTCAATCTGTGACTGACTTTTTTTTTTTTTTTTAAATCAAGTAACTGTGACAAGCTTTAAGTACTGTAGAGTAAAATCCCTTATAATAGTAGAAAACATGGCTGTGATGGTACAAAAACATTTCAGAGGCATATTATCATCGTCCCTGATTTGAACCTTGAAAATCCCAAAATGCCCATTCTAAAATTTTTACTGTTGTACTGCATGAAAACAATCTTTACTCTCATGTCTTAATCACATATAAGTTTAAAATGGAACATTTGCATCAGTAGATCTCATTTTATTCTTTGGAGTGTAGACATCATAAAAACAAAAGGTACAAAAAGTAAATTTGATATTTCAGGCTTACACTGGGAAAGATTCACAGGTTTGTTCATTCTTCATTGAATAGATCAAATCTAACAAGCCCAACAGTACATCTCGATGTCAGTAGCACACTCTGATTCTAACAGGTGATATTCATAGTCCCCTTTCTATTTTCCCTGCAGTTTTTGCCCAAACATACAGTATAAAACCTTTGTCAAAAACACATATTTGTCATTCTAATCATTAAACTTTAAAGAGCTCTGGTGACCAGAGCGCATGAAGAAAATTAAGGCTTCATTTGTCTCTTAATCGTCGTTTGCTCGGACTTTGTTGCCTTTTCTGTATTGTGCATTTGCAAGGACACAATGATGTTTGCATGGCCAAAAGAAATTACACTTTCACTTCTGATATTCAATTACATTATGATAAATGCCCACAAGCCTAGCTCATATATTGATTTGTAACACTATGTTACATGCCCCAGGGTAACAACTGTAGCTGAATTATCAGTCTGTAGCTGGAAGTGGATATGCATCTTTAAGGTCAAATAAGCCATGTGATACATAAGCCATGATAAGCCATATATAGGGAAAAAAAGGTTTGTGCTGAATAAGTGTAATTCTATGCAAAGACAACTTTATTACAGTGAGAGTTTCTGTAAAGCTCATAATGAAAAGCTTTGTTATCTTGCAAAACAAAACATTGGTCTACTAAGTTTTGTGGTCAGTGTGTAGCAAAACAAAATATTAAAAATGATATTCAGGAGACTTTGGGCAGCAGGGACAAGAAAAAGGTTTTGAATTCAGTAATGAGACATCTACTATCCACACACAGGAGCTGGGAACAATTCCTTGTTCACTGCTTCAAATAGCTGTTTGAACTTGAAGTAGAAGTTGCTGCCTCTGGCTCCTTGTACATGCGGCTGAGATGTTCTACCAGTCCCTCCAGCTCTGGGTTGCCCCCTAAATCCGCGATCAGTCTGTAGGCCTCTGCCTCCAGGTCCCTGAGTGTCTGCCTAGTGTAGGCGAAGGAGCCCACTTTCTCCAGGTAGTCCACGCAGTAGCGTTTGATGTCCACGTTCTCAGTACGCTGGCGCAGAATGTTCTGCACTTGTGTGCTCTCTGGCTGTGACCAGATGGCGTGGATGGTGGGGAAGGAGAACTTGCCTTCGGTCAGGTCCTCGCAGAAGCTCTTGTTGGCACTGTACTCACGCGAGCTCAGATTTGCATAGTCATCACGGATCTGGAAGAAGAGGCCCAGAGTGTCTAGCAGGGGCTTCAGGTCTCGCTTCCAGTTGGAGAAGAGTTGCATGAGACCAACTGCTAAACCAAAAAGGCCGCCTGTCTTCTGCAGCACCATGGCACGATACTCAGCCTCACTGGGGCACGTGTATGTGTCCCTCCAGTGGATGTCCATGCCCTGGCCACGGTGCAGCTCCAGAAGCTGGCGGGTGAAGACGTGCACCGCCTCAGGGTGGTCCAGCATCAATACCTTCTCCAGGCCCAAGAAATAGACGTAGTTGGCCGAGTTGATGACTGAAGGCACACCGTAGATGCTGTGGGCCACGGGGAAGCCACGTCGCAGCTTGGAGCTGTCCTCAATGTCGTCAATCAGAAGGCTGGCGTTGTGAAGCATCTCTGTGACCTCAATGATTACCTGTGAGGGTTAAGACAAAACCATGAATACCCATGCCCTACAGCTGCAATGAATATTCAATAAACTTTAACTGATTTAAAATGTTCCAAAACAGCAAAATCATTTGAATAATGATTTTGTTACTGTTATGAAACCCGAAATTAATGTTAATTTCTAACCTTCTGTTTAGGAGTTCCTAAGTAAGGTGACATCAATCGTATGTTTTCTGCTGCTCTGGACTCTTAACTAGCATGCACTCAGCTGCACTTCAGGAAATAGATAAGAATGTGGTAGCTAGCTGTTCAGAGCAGTAGGATGCGTATTTAGACTGCATTAAAACTGATGCAGCTGAGGTTAGCACATGCTCTGAGAAAGTTTTTGGGCAGCTTATATATGAAAAATTTGAAAATGATTATTCTATATATGATTATTTTATAGACGCATAGACCATGACTGAAGTAGTGAATCTAATGCCTTTACTAACCTCAATTTACCAACTTCACTAACTCAGCATCAATAGTGAATGCTCAGACCTACATATCTTTATTGGGGAATTCCACTGACTTTTTAAAATGTCTGTATAAATCAATGGTTAAGATGTAAGCGAAGTCATTCAGAGTGGTTTGATGTTAAATGTGCCATTCTAGAGAAACTCAGTCAGTATTGTTCGTAATAGACGCTTGATGCATTTAATACATCTAAAAGCTACATCAAAGAAACTTACTTAAAATTATTTGAGAACATTTACTTGAAATGGTACAAATGTGCCATCTGTAATTCTCTGTAAACCACTCTGAATGACTTTAAAATCTCAGCAATTTAATCATGAAGAAATGCTGTTCCTCTTTAACAGTACTACCATGCCCAACTCTGCTCAACATATTAATCTGGGCAATGGATTAATCAGCAACTGTTTAATTCATTACTAAGACGAGGAAGTATTTAAAAATGCTTCCCTTGGCTGTATGTCTGTTTGATTCAGTGTTTGCACTGCATTAATCTCCCTGCAGGTGGCAGCAACTGATCACACTGCTTTTGCTCTAGACAGTATGAGGGAGAGCCTTCAGACACAGGGTGTGTCTCAAACAGATGGTATACATGATTACATCATAGCGTATCTGCAAAAATTGTAACAGAACAAATTTCTTGAGGAACATCAGGCGTACAATGTGGTATAATGCTGAGCAATTGCGTATGATATAATAATACTGGAGGACACAGGCTTATATATATGTGGCACAGGGGCCAATTATTTTTATGATTAATATATTAGTAAGGACTCAATCAAACGTTAACAAACCATGCACAGCTTTTCAAAATAATTTCTGGAATATTTTTTTAAATATTAAAAAAAAATAAAAAATAAAAATCACAGCAAAAAAACCTCACAAGTGTAACAGATTGTTTGTCATCTTAAAAGTGACTAGTAAGAGAAATTCAAATATCATGCATATTTGATGACAGAAATCAGAAAGACCTGCAGTGATTAGCTGGCAATTTAATGATGATTATTTATATTTAGCTTACTAATAAAATCATACACACCTGAAAAATAATTAATAAGCAGTTATAACACAAATAAAAAGGGCAATAGTGATGGGTTATGTCTAATGATCTGATGAATATGAATATATGAGAAAGCTTACTTGTATAGTGCTTACTGATGGAGAAGACAAAGTTACCAGCATGATTTGAAATTAAAACATTTCCATGACTGGGCTCTCCATTTGGCAAACAGTAGTTTGACTGTCCTTTTTATTTATGTGATATAACTAATCATAATTAATCATTTTTAGGATGTTTATGATTTTATTAATAAACTAAATATAAGAAATCATAAGGACCTGCAGTGATTAGCTGGCAATTTAATGATTATTATCATCAAATATGCATGATAATTGAATTTCTCTTACTAGTCACTTTTAAAAATCTTGTTGTAAAGTTGTATTAAAAAATCTTTTTTTTTTTTTTTTTTTTTTTTTA
>JAILXH010146833.1:5946-16281 GCA_023558415.1 Piaractus mesopotamicus
GCAAGTTTACGCCTTTAATTGGCATGTCCAGAGCAGTGGCCTACATGTGCTTTAGTAGAACGAAAGAGAGCGGCAGTTTTAACCAAAGTAGTAGTTGCCCTCCGAGCTGGGCTAGCTGCTTTTCAAACAGTGTTTAGCTATTCTAGCCCATCACTTGGCAGTCACTGGCTCCCCCAATCCCTCTCCAGCACCCTATGAAAGGAGCCTCTTGCTTTGAAAATTTTCTCCATCATGCAAACTGACAAAGGCATGCTTTTCAAAAACCCACAGCCAATCTGTTGATCATTATTTATTTACGACGGCCTGGAGGCGCAGAAGCCTGTAAAAAACCCATACTTGATATGGTATACGCAGGCTGTTTTTCCTTCCCTTGCTTGTAGAATAAAGTATCCCTAAGGGTACCTTAAACAATCACATTTCATTGTGCATAAAATGCACCTTTTGAAACCGAGGTATTTAATATATACATGTATATATGGTACACAGACAGTGTGGGCAGCGGCTGGAGACGTCCGCAAGGCTGCGTTCGGTAATTTGATGTTTTGCTGCAGGGCTATGACTTGAAAAGCCTACACCTAGAACAGAGGACCTGTCATCCAGTACCCAAGAGCCAGCTGAACACAGAGGCACCCTAAAGCACAGAAAACTTTGACACCGCTTTGAAGCATTTCAAAACAGGGTAAATAACTCCCAAGAATTATTATCACTCACAGATCAAAGAGGAGATGCATACATTACACTGCAAACAGGGACCTTCAACTCAGCACAGAAAAACTGTTCCACGCTTTAAGTTAAGAACTAAAAAAACTAAACATCCTTCTAAGCAGGCACATCGTTGGAAGTGTGCCAGGTTTTCCTTTTCTTTCTTTCTGTGCTTCGTTTCCTTTTCTCTCCCCCAGCTTGGTCTTTATAACCAAGGGCATATTGAACATTCTTGCTTGAAAAACACACTAAAGGGTGAGATCCTCTGTGCATCTGACAGTGTACTGTACGTAACAGTCTGTGTAATTGCTCCTTTTTGGGGGGATTTGTAGGGGGTATCGAGCATGTGTGGTGGGCATGTATGTGGAATAGTCACTGGTGCCTGGTTTAGAGCCTGGATTAGTGAAATTAGATCAGCCTAAAGCAAGGCAGTACTTAGAACAATGCTAGAGATAGCTTGATCAGAAGAGGTATTCTATCCATTCCAGTGTATTTTAGTCCAATTTGTATATGACAAAAAACATATATATGTGTGTATATATATATATATACACACACACACATACATATAATATTGATGCTGTACAAAGAAAATCTTCAAAATGCTAACTTTACAGGAGAGGAAAAACTAAGAAAAAAGACATCTTATTCCTAGTAATTTTGGAGAATTTCTACTGGTCTGATTATCATGAAATGTTTACACACAGTAAAGGGCAGGTGTGTTCAAATGAAGTAGAAAAAAAAAATTAAAAAAAATGGAAATACGTTTTTTTTGAACAGTGACAATATAAACAAGAACTACTTATTACTAGTTTAGTAGAATCTTAGGTATCCTATACATTCCAGTGTATTGTAAACCAATCTGTACTTGACAAAAAAACAAACAAATATGTCAACAAGAACTAGTACTTATATTTGAGATCCTAAAAAAATCAATAGACTAAATTATATGGTAATGTAACTTTGCGGCGAGTTGCGTTGTCTTCCTTAATCTCTAGCTTTGCGATCTTGCTGGCTAATCTGAAAAGGACAACCTTGTCTCTGCATTTTTAAAAGCCTTTGCATATGAGTCTCTGTCTCCTGGCCACATGGGCAGAAAGCAAGCCCTTTTATCAGTCAAAATCAATTAGCAGCATTATAATTCCTCCGGACAGGATAAAAGGAAGGTAATATTTGAATTCATTTTTGATTGCGATGATACATCTCACATATGGCCTTAAGAACCAAAAACACTACTCACTGGGGCTCCTACAATAGATGAAGAGCCTGAGGCTAAGTAACCACGCGGGCGTCTCTGATTGGTTGGCGCTGTCATTAGTGCCACCGCTGTTTAAGAACTACATGTGGACGAGACTGGGGGGGTGACAGCTGAGACTTTAAAGCGAGAGTATTTTTCAAACAGCTTTTCATAGCCTCTTTCATGACAGAAATATTTCAGCTCTATCATTAAGCACTGACAGGCTGACAGCTTAAACGCCTGAGCCTTAGAGGGCTCCTCTCCTCTCCCTCGCTCCCTCGCTCCCACTCTCCCTCTCTCCCTCGCCACTCCTCCTACTCCCACCATCCCACCATCATCCCTCCTGTCTCTCCACCATGCTCACTCTCTCTCACTCTCTCTTTTGCTTTTGAAGGCTGGAGGGGAGCGTCTTGAAATCAATGTCTTACCTCATCATTTTGGGCGAGCAGTTGGGTGAATTTCGCATGCCTCCGTTGCGCTGCTTCTTTTTGGGTGACAGCGTTGATGGATGCTCATCTTCGACTGCAAACACATGCAAAGAGTGTCAGACTGTGGACAGCAGGGATTGTAACGTGTGCTGCAGATGACATATTAAAGAACACAAAAGCCAACACTCAATCAATCACGGCAAAAAGAAGTCAGAGAAGACCTCCAAAAATAGAAAGAAAACACTGTTAGTAGGGACAAAAGGTACATTTCAGGAAAAGCAAGAAAAGTCACTGAGGACACTCATTAAGACTTGAACCCAATTATTATTGAGCCCTTCATTCTGCTCCATTTGTAAAAGTGCATGTCAGAGTATGCGCGTACGTATGTATATGTGCGTATGCATGTATGGACCTATAGCAGTCTGCATCAGTACTTTAATTCTCAACATCTTTGTCATTGCGTGGAGGACATGGGTTGGAACAATGACAGAGTGGAGAAAAAAGAAAGAAAGCAAAAAAAGGTAATTTGCATCATGTTTTCTAATGGATCACTATATGGCAAAATCAATCCACATCATTGCAGCTCGAAGTGATGAGTGGGGGCTGCTCTATGTACATATCTTCCATGCCATGAGCACTCAACTAGCCCACTGAGCTCACCCATCTCATGCTGAAACACCACTCCAACAGAAAATTACTAAGGGGCTCATGAAAGTCACAAGCACCCCTGCTACTGATCATACCATTCACAAGAGTGGAGATGCCTGAAGGTCAACATCAGCTTCTCACACTCTGAGGCATGTTACAAGCTAAAATAGCAACAGGATGCATTTCCATAGCACATATAAATCTACGGCTTACAAAGCTAGACAGCGCTCACTGCAATCAATGTAACTGTTCCTTTTAAAATGCCAAACTATTTTGCAATATTTCCACAGTGACCACAAAAACATTATACAATACATTATAAATACTTATAATGTTTTACATTGATACCTTTGAGTAGTACTTTATACTGAACTGTATCTGATATGCGCTACAGTTGTATGCAAAGGTTTGAACACCCCAGGCCAAATTACACGATCTGTTGATTTTCTAAGTGAAAATAAGTTAACACATGCTCTACAGGGAAACAGCAAAAACATGGCACTTCTGCAAATGTAGTGCACAATTTCTGTGTATTTGCTGAGGTGAACATATTTGGAAAAGTAAAGCATAAAATGTTTTTTTTTTCTTTTGCACTGACCACAATTTGGTTTATTTTTACCCTCATGCGTTCAATTCAGCAAATAAAAAGTGCATTAAAATGCAAAAATGTGTGTTCTCTGAAGAGGATGTGTAATTATTTTCAAAACCTTAAAAAATTCCCAAACCTTTTTATGTTGTTATTTGACCAATTGCGCCCAAACTTTTACATACAACTGTATACAGTGTGTATCTGAGGATGAGAGCAGATTTAAAAGTAGGTCGCTGATGTTACTCATATTCAAACCAAAAACTTGCAAAAACACTTCAGTTAGAGTTCACAACCACAGCAACGGAATTAGTGAAAAATATGCAAACACCGCAAGCAGCGCCACCATAACACGAGCAGCCTACATACTGCTCTCATTTCTCTGTCAACTAATTGAACTAATGAAAAAAGACAAATTAAAAATGCTCTGTCTGGGTATATACCAAATGCCATCGTTTGACATTTGCAACTTCACAATGGCCAGAGCAATGTGAAACACTAATCAACTTTCAAAATATCACTCCCTGAAAGTCGGCCACAGCACAGCCCTTTGTTTCCCTATTATGGGTGAGGAGTGAGTGGTCAGGCTAAGCTTGGGCCACACTGCTGCCCTTGCACCTCCAAATTAGGCTGCGGAGATTTACGAGCTACAGCAGTGCCCTTCAGGAAGAGGCTTAACAATGAAATAACTCTACCTGCAGCATGGCCGCTTCAGCAAGTCCCTGCTTGTTCCAAATTACATTAGGGCACTTTTACAACTTCAATCAAAATGGGATCAGTCCGGCAAATTGCGACTGCTGTTCCAGACCATGGGCATCAATAGCTGCTTCTCTTTTTTGTATCGGTGGTCAAGACAATTTGGCTAGGCACCTGTCCCCACTGGCTTCAGTATAGGATGGGCTGATGCAACTTTTTAAATACGTGAGTTACTCGCAGCACAGCAGCTCTGGAACAGCTCCTTTAGTCCATGTCCTGCCTACACTTCAGAAATATTTTTGTGTGGAACTTAATCTGGCCACGTCCACTGTACAGTATAGGTTCCAGTGCCTTCTGTTCCTTCGGATACTCCCAGCAACTGCTGCTACAAAGCATTCTCACATACAAATACATACAAATACACACGCAGTCCTGGGAGGGAGAGGCTGAGTAGTTTGCAAGCAGGGCTGTCTTTACTGATCACAAACATCAGGAATCAAGTAATCTACAGATTATTTTGACAGTTATTCGAGTAATCAGAATTTAAAAAAAGGCTAATAAATTAAAAAGAATTTTTAAAAAAAGAAATTAAAAAGAATTAAAACATTTACTGAAGTGAACAACTAAAATACTTTTGCCGTATAGCCTTGTGTAGATTCTAAGATACTTCACAAGAGAAAGAATAAGAAAATTATACAAAAATATAAAACAATGTCTGTTAAAACTGCATTAAAATGAATGTGTCCACAAAGCTCTAGTCCACATTCCAACAGAGACTAGTCAAAGAATCTAAAATGCACGTTATCAACATGCAAACTGCCAACTAATCACTGCCGATTCACAAAGAAACATTTTAATCAACGATTTTTTGCTTCGTTTCATTAAGTAACAGAGCTGAGCGGAGTAATCATGACAACCCTAGTTTGCAAACTGTGTTACATGCATGCAGCCATGCCTGCAGGGTGGAGGGTGGTGTTTGGGGGGCTGATGCAGGCTGCTAAGGGACCACCTACAGGGCGTGGGGGAGCACGTGGAGGACAGTGTGGAGGAGCTGGGGTGGTAGCGGTATTTCCCCGGCAGGCTGCGGGCCCGGTTCAGGCCGGCCAGGCTGAGGCGTCGGCGCGAGGGTGGGACCGGAGGGAGGAGGCTTCCTTTACGGTTATTAACGAGAGGCACAGAGGCCACCACAGAACGCTCCACCACAGGCTGCGGGCTAATACCCACAGCATCGGGCAGCGCGTTCGGGACAGCCATGCTGTTGGCCACTTTAATTGTGCGATTTTGAAAAGTAGGTTTAACTTCCTCCTTTACTGTCAAACAATGGAAGATAAGAACAATGAGAGGAGTAGTGCTTCTTCTAGCTCACACACAAAAGAAGCCTTTACTCTCAAAATGCTTGAAAATGATTAGTTTTCTATATTAGTATATATTCAATATACATGTAGGGATTAAAGTTTAACTTATTATATTTTTTGAGCCCTGCAAACTCATGCCATTATTGCTGTAAGAGCAAAGCAAAATACACTGTATGATTAAAACATTTTACTATCCATTATTAATTGCCATACTGCTTGAGAATCAAACAATAAATATTTAAGTATGAAAATAAAAGTTAATGTGATTGTCCTTTGCTGGACCATTTATTTTCCCCTTTGATTACTATTTAAGCTTGGAGAGCTGAGGTTTTGCGCCATAAAGGCTGCCATCACATTTCTAAATAATTGACGATGACACCTTGGTTTTATTAAATACCACTTAACCACTTGGCATGCACTTAAAGTGAAATGTTCAATATGACATTTGGTTTGCCATTGCTACTAAGCATGAATTAATTAAAAGCACTCTTCCTCTCTCTCACTCGTCCATGTAACAGAACAAAGCACTGCACACTAGACATGATAACAGTCTGAGTAAATCAGCTCAGACAGCAGGTAGGGAATGTACAGTATTTCCACTGCAGAATTAATAATTGCACTAACTTTACATTCTTAATGAACTCAATGGTTGAATTACACACAAACAGCAGAAAATAGTTCACATGCACTGCACTGGGATAAAACAACAGTCTATCCTTTAAATTACATACAGCTGTTAGCAAAAGTTCATCAAATGACATGCTTTGTTGATTTTTCTAAGTGAAAATAAGTACTTATCCTCCACAGAGAAAACACTTTAATTTAACATACTGGGGAAAAAATAAAAAGATAAAACGTTGCCTCTGACAAAGTTATGGCACATTTTATATTTTATGTTTTGTTTTTTTTTCCAATATGTTAAACTCAACAAATAAAAAGAATCAGTGCAGTAAAATGTGCAGAAAAATAGTATGTTTAAGTATGTTCATCTTAGAGAATGTGTTCAACAAAACATGTAATTTGACTGATAGCATTCAAAGCCCTGCATACGACTGTATCTGTTTGAAACCTGCAAAAGCTGAAACAACGGTAACCTGATAAAACATTTTAACTCCATGTCTCAAAGAGTGAGCGGGGCACAAAGGGCACGTGAAGTGGTTCACACCGGGACTTATCAAACACACTGCCTGCCACCAGAATCCAGAAACTACAACCTAATGGCATCTACGCGAAAGGCAAGAGGTTAACCAATATGTGGTGTAAGTGGAAAAGCAGTTTTCGTCTGCTCCCCAAACCTCGCTCTGAGCAATAAATAGACGGTTATTTCTGCCGTCAGCTGCCGCATAGATTTAAAGGCCGCCACAGATAACTCCTGGATTCATCTGGCCCCTGTCAAACACATGCAGCATTACACGGAGAACATGCGCCATGGCACTTTCACTGTGGATTTACAATAATCCAGACGGCAACTGTCCCTTCCTGAAATGCAAATGCTGTGATGAAGCCTGATTGCAAAGCTCTTATCAAGGCCATGGAAAATTGTGGAATATGTAACTGTGGCTCAACCAAAATTTAAAAACTTTGTTGATGGCAATATTTTGTAACTGTTTAAAATTATTCACACTATTGTTATTATTATTATTATTTTTATTATTACTATTTTTTAAATATTGTTGTGGTTTTTACATGCAAATGTTAATACATATTAAGATTACATTCACATTTCAAAGTATTAAAGCACACAATCCATAAAATACATTGTGTTACTGAATTTAACTCAACCACTGTTTATTAAGCATATTCTTACCAATGAATAACAAATACAACATAATTTTAATAAAATAAATATAAATATTCATCATGAAAATAAAATCACATTTATAGTGCTACACACTATAATGCAAGGCTCTCCATGTGCTTGGGACAGTAAGAGATTTAGCTAAAATGTATTTGGTTGTAAACAGAGCCGCTTTCTGGCGTCATGTTTTCTCTGGAGTTATAGCGCCATCTGCTGCCCCACTCTGAGCAATACAAAGAATTTGCTGCAACCTGAAACATGTGCGCTATTTATGAACTTCACAGCGTTACTAGCTCTTAAATCATCTCTCACAAGGACAGAGTGCTCTTTATCCAGCATCTGGATTTCGTGTGGGTTTCCTCCATCAGCACCTGACCTTTCCCCCGCACATGTTTTAAAGTAACAGAGCAGAGAGCCACTCTGATGCATTTGACTACAGTCCAGCGCTGAAGAACTGTCATCACAGCCTCCTATCAATCTCCAGCCTTCTACAGAGAGCTAAAGATGGCAGCTTTGTAGCGTAATACTTCAGGGGGCAAAATCACATAAACCACAAAAGCATAGCGGACAGGTTACATGAGGAGAGCTAGATGAGTGGAGCAGAGGAGGAGGAATGTGGAAAACAGAGGAGCAGACTTACGTGATCTGACATATCCGTTATACTTATATTTGGCTGAGGAGAGTGCAGAAACAAATGAGAGGTTACGAGGAGGGAGGGACGGAGGGGAAGGAGGGAGGGAGAGAAAGAAAAAGAGAGAGAGAGAGAGAATGAGGGTGAGAAACAGTACACAGACAAAGAACACACAGATCAGATGAAAATAAGAGAGATTTAGGTTTAAATGAAACAGCATTTAAACAGAACTGAAAGCAATAAGCAATAACAAAGATGTTGATATTGATGATGATGATGCTTGTGATGATAAAATGAAAATGAAAAAGAAGAAAAAAAGGCAAAATGAATAAAGTCAAGATGAAAATCGGCCAGTAATGTGTTTCAAAAGCAAGCAGCAATTTTTGGGGAATCAACTCCTACACCACACCCTGCTAAAAACCCTATAAAGTGTACTAAGCTTACAGACTGTACTGAGGACTTGTATTATATTTAGCTTCACAAAGGAGCTACACTGTATACGTTGCAAAAAGTGGTCCAGACATAAAACTCCATATGCTCTGATCAAAACTTCCCACACAGCAGATAACTCAGAGACCACCTTTTATTTACTTCATTTCCAGTCAAAACGGCCATTATGTGCAAGTTATTCAATTTGTAGGAAATATTTCTGAGGAGATATATACGACATATAAGAGAATCTCCATGCTAAGCAAGGAAAAAAAGGGAAACAAGATTTTCCTAAGCTTGGGTTCAAAAATGATTGAAAGATACAGAGAAAATGGGACCCGCTAACAACCATGTAGGACCTGACAGACCACCTAAAATGTCATCATCAGATAAACAGTACTTAAAAGCTTTCATCTTTGACAGAGAAGAGAAAATCAAGCTCCACTCTTCTTTCAGATCTGAAAAAAACAGGTGTTTCTGTCCATCTTTCCACTATGAGAAGACAACTCAACGCTATGGGTATGAAAGTGTGTACCTATCAAGAAGCCTCTACTGAAAAAAGGAAATAGATAAAAAAAAAAAAAACAAATTTGCAAATCAAACAAAGAAGCTGCTGATGTTCTCAACAATAGATTGACCACCCCAGAGTCCAGACCACAACATCATTGAATGTATTTGAGGTTACTTGGATTGTAAAAAGCAAAAAATGCAACCAACTTCTAAGACTGAAATTTGGAGGTGTGGAAAAATATCTCTGCAGATTTCTTTGAAACACTGAAAGCAAGTCTCCCAAAAAGAATAAAAGCTGTAATAAAGGTAAAGATTAAATACTGTAAATACTAAAAAAATGACATTATGTTTAGTTTTTGAGGCTTCTGTGCTATTTTCTGCTACATATATGTTTTCTGCTTTTTTCCTGACTTTGAATGAATAATCAAAAACTTGGCCATTCCAACTGGAAATAAAACAAAAAACGAAGAGGTCTGTGACTTTTGCATAAAACTGTATCTAAAGCCGCTTAATAAAAAGAAAATGTCTGATATGTCCTGCTCCATGTTTGACATGCCACAAACTTTTTCAGTAAATTATTAGGCAACTTTGCATTTTTGACAAAGAGAAACTGATTATGGTTATGAATGACCTAATGCAGTCAGACTCAATTTCTTGCACAAGGTTTATCACCATGTGATGCAATGACCCATATGACACAACAAGCCAGTCATGGAAACACCCAATATGGAGCAGACAGCAGGATTCCATGTGCTGTGATAGGGGTCTGAAATTATTTTTCTATCTGCCACTGTGGCAAGTATAACATTTTTGTTCTGCCACATCTGAAATCCATCTGGAAAACATTATAATTAAAAAACAAACTCTTAGGCCTCACCATGTGTGGTTGGTAAAGCAAAATTTACTTTAACTCTTTTCTGGGTAAAGAGTGGGCAGTTTTGTTAAAGTGGCCTGACACCTTCACACAGTAACGTTTGGACTGCTGATTAAGTGGCAGCACAACACTTACAGCCAGTGGGACAGATTTTAGATCTTACCTGCAAATTTTAGCTATATCACAGTGAATTAACATGTAATATGAAAAAAAATTATCCACCAACTGGGCGGTGATATGACAATTTAACATGCCACAACCCCTAATTTACCCACATGTGGCAGGGGGCAGTCATTAACCCCTTAACACTTCATGCACACTTCAGTTCTTTGCTCTTGTAAGCACATAACTAACATTTTATAGTCATACCAATCAAAACAGCTGCATGGCATGGACAGAATACTAGTATTGTGATAATAGTGGCTCATACTGCAATTGCAA
>JAILXH010146833.1:27460-39644 GCA_023558415.1 Piaractus mesopotamicus
CTTTCTTAATAACGCGAGTCTCTCCATATTTTCTTCTCTGCCTCTTCTGTGAATCTGTGATTATTCTGAGCAAGCTCCTGATGTAAAGGTCACTCTGACCCTTAGCTTTAGCAGAACCTTTAGCATCAGTATGTTTTGGGTGTCTTTACATTTAACAAGAGGCACTGAGTAAATCCAAAGGTCTTTAACTTTCTAGTCTTTAACAAAGTAAAAACTTTCTGAACAAAAAGTTCAATGAAAAACATGAACATAAAAGAACAAGCAAAAGAACTTGATTCCTCTTATAAATAAACAATAAAATAATCATTTTTGATTAAACCAAGGACATAGGCCAGGCCTACATAGAATACTAAAAAGTGAAAAACAAAGCAGTATCACTGATATCCTACGAAGAACATTAGTCAGATCCTGTTGAGAGCCAGTGAAATGCGAGGGGAGTGGGATGGCCTGGTGTACTTACGTCTCTTGCAGCCACATTTTTTGATCCTTTTGGGATCTGTGATGTCATCGTGACAAGCTTTGCAGTAGAAAAACGCTCTGAGAGAGAAACAGCATAAAAACGGCAGTTCTCCATTAAGCATGTACAGAAAACAGTGGCATCAGTTGAGAACTTTAATGGGAAAACTGATTAGGGATGCACAATATATCTACAGTCAATATATAATTTGTCAATAAATGGGAAATTATTTTCAGTCCAATTGCTGAAGTAGACATCTGCTAGCCATGTGATCAGTCATTGGTGCGCTCTGCAATTTAAAATAAGGAAGAAGTGGCTAAAAATAGTAAGGAAATAAACAAATAAACAAAGAAAGAAACACAATAAATTAATCCACAACAGCCATAATTACAAAAACATTTTTTGCTCACACACTCTCAGACAGATGCTGAGCACTTCAGTTCTTCTCAACAACTCACTCACTGAAATAGGCAGCACAGTGGATAAACCCATAGCCTCACATATGAAAGACTGGGGGCTGGTTCTATATCCTGTCCAGACAGTAACACTACTGCTTCCAATAAGAGTCCTTGGGCAAGACTTCTAACGCTAAGTTTACCAACGACTGCACGATTACAAAAACATGAATACTTACAAAAGCTATCACATCTGATTTAGCTCTATCATGGCTATAATTAAGTGTTATACATGTCTGTCATTTATAATTAAGTCTTTACAGACAGAAGGACTACATTTTTTCAATGGAAATATCACATCTGTATATATGTTACAGTGGGAAAAAAAAGGACAATTATTGGTTATCATTGTCGGCCCTCACAAATTCTATATCTGTGCATCCCTAAAACAGATAATTATGCGAGAAGTCTCTTTGATGAAGGACATGAATACCTTTTGACCTCTTTGGCGTCACTGGCAATAAAGAAGCCCAAGGTTCCTTCCTGCATCTTAACATGGTTCCCAGGGTTGATCAAAATACTGTTCAGTCAGAAAGAGGATCACATTTATTAAAAGAAAGCAAATAAAGCTTGCACAGTCAAATGCTCTAATCAAGAGGAATGGTACACACAATTCTCTGCCCCTCAGAGAATACTAATGGGGGCCAAAAGAGCCTCTACACTGTACTGTCGCTGATTCAGTTAGTTTGCCACTAAACTTTTGATCTGCTGGGAGGATGGGGAGCTAATACTTTCGGCACAAAGGAATATTGCTGTGGGTGGGCTTATTTCAGCCTTTGCTGTCATATCCAAAAACAAATAAGCAAAATACACAGTAGTACAGCTGGTCAATTTTAATTCTTTTGTAATGGCAGTTTCAGGTTGGTCTGTGGGATAAAATAAAAGAAAGAATTAAAATTGCTTTCATGTGGGTGGTTTTAGTTGGAGCATTCCGATTGACAGATCAACTGAAACAGATGGTCAGAAGGTTTGCTTCCAAACAGCCGTGGTTTACCTGTTTTAGTGCTGAGGAGTGGAATGTTAGGGAATGACCAGGCCTTTTAAAGTTAGGGATGCACCCAGAGCCTCAGACTCTACGCTAATGGCATTAGTAAGCCATGGCATGCTCTATAATGGTCTGATCCTGAGATGCACTGCAGAAGATTTGAATAAACAGGCCTGGGCTCACACAGTCAAATTCCAAAGATATGTACATGCCAAAGTATTCTCTCTTGATTGCACAGTGAAATAGAGTTAACTTCTGTACAAATGTTCCTGTACAGTACAATAGTAATATACTATGAGTCTTATCAACATGTACATTTCTCCAAAAGTATGGCCTCCAGGCTTTGAGTCATATAGCAGCCCATTCCAATCAATCAAAGTCATTCATTACTGAAGGTAAATGCTAGTCAAGACAGTCAACATCTCAGTGTGACCTCCCTTGGTGGTAGGGGACTTTCTGATTGGACAGTCCTGCTAAACGTTTGTGCTTATTTCTAGAAGCACTTTAGGAGTCAATGTAGAAGTTCAGTAGTGATGACAGAGCCACTACTGAGCCACTGTATCATTCCCCGTTAATTAGACAAAGACGGGACGACACAACACAGTCATTAATGCTTGCCTTTGGTTAGGAGTCATCAATGAGTTGAGTGGTGACTGTAACATTGGACAGACATCCGGCCTGGCCAGAGAAGCAAGGCCCCAGAGCCCAGATGAAAGGGAGAAAAGCTGGGGACCGCAGCCCACTAAAGCATTACAGCCACATTAGAGAAAAAAGCTATCCTATAGTCTTACATGTGCATGCGGGTATATGAACGAATATAGATAGAGTGTTGTCAAAAGCTCTTTCCTCTGGGCTCTACAAACAATCATTTTATCAGAAATGAAGACCAAAAAGGGGGGGACTTAATCCTTCATAAAGCAGTGGTCAACCTTATTAGCAAAGACACAAGCTAGCAGCTAGCAAGCTAGCAAACAAGCTAGCAGCTAGAAATGATTAAAAAAATGAGCTTTATAGGATTAAATTCCCCCCCCCTGCTTTATAACAAGCAGCACAATCTGCATGCTGTTCAGAAGATGGCAAAGTAAACGGACTGACTCATTCACCAACATATCCACACACGTTGCTCCCCAAATCTGAGATTTTTCACAATGCTTGGCCAAGCGCTATGCACTCAGTGTGTTCCAATGACTTGGCAACAGAGGCCTATAGTCTGATCAAACCTCACATTATGGGAAACAAGGCAAGCATCACACGTGTCACGTGACAAGAGTGTTCAGGCATGCGGTTACCAAGAGTGTCACAACCAACGGCACATCTAAAGAGAGAGAGAGCAGGTGCAGCCACCGCACAGCGGCACGTAGATGCAAACTGTTGCAGTAACTTCTGTGCAGTTGGATTGTTGTATAGAACACCAAACTGACAGGAAGTGACCTCACTTCATAAACATCTACTCAGAGACGCACAGGCAATAGGGTACATGATGAGTGACAGGTCCATAAGACGCAAACTGAGACACTCACGCGCACTCACACGCACACCTTTCTCTTTTATCTTTTACATCTTACAAACGAACATGGCAGAGACTTGCGCAACGCACTCACAGACACACGCGCACCACAACCGACACACGTACCCTAAACACACACATGCACATGTGATAAGGTGTTAGAGTGGCAATGGCAGTTAAAGAAAGATGGCTGTTATGGACAGTGGCCTCATTTAACCAGACTTGGTACATAAGATATTATTTACAGTATTTGATGCCACATGGGCTTAAATGTGACCTGACGGGACAAATTCCCAGCTCAGTCAGACATTGATACTGGAGTTAACAACGTTTACAGCGCTGTCTTCATAGATGGTCAAGGTTCCATATGACCATTGACTCGTCAGAGCACTTTCTTCTGCGTGTCATAACATGCTCTTGGTTGGAAGAAACTTTATAAACATGAAGTACTGTTCGGAATGGAGAAAAGCGCTCAAAAACAGAAGGATATAACTCATTAGTTTGAGCAGATACGTGCACAGCTGACGGACACTGAAAAAGAACTGAGGTGGGGAATTAAAAACAAAGAAATATAAGAAGGAAACTCAAATCAGAATACATGGAGATGATACGTAAACAGTACAGACAAAGAAACAAGTGACGCAAATGAGAAATAGCTACTGTTTCTGCCTGCAAAGAAGTTAGTGCATTAAGCACAAGGATCACAATAAGAAAGTAAGAGATTTGGCCAGATTTGAGAAGGGGGTTGGTACAATATCCTTAAGTTTTATCCGACAGATGGAGGATCTAAAGTGTGGAGGGGTAAGATAATGAAGAGGGCATACCGCTTTCTGCTTCTGCAAACAACAAGAAAACATTACAGATCACACATTTATTACATGATGCCATGGACTTAAAACAAAAGGAGGTTATGTTTAAAGTGTCAATCCTGTTTGTGCCATAATTGATCTTGCTTTAAAAGTAAGATTACAGTAGAGGGCAGAACAGCTACTATTCAGTTACCTTTTAAAGAAAAAATGTGTTACTGGGCAAAAAAAAAAAAAAAAGAAAAACAGCAATTATCTGTAGCGCAAAGCAAGAATAAAAAATAATCCACCAGAGTACGCACACTTTGTCTTCAGTAACACGATAAAGACTGTGCTGTGCCCTCTATAGACATTAAGATGAGTAATCCAGACACTTAACACTCTTGTGGCAAGTCACAAATATACACCAGCCGTATTAAGATGACTGGCCGATTAAATAAAAGTCCTCTGCTTTCACTTCAGATGAAACACAGTATATGTTGGCACAACAATACTGGAAGAGAGTGGCTTTTGAAATAGAGAGTACAGGCATGTACTCCTTCTGGTCATGTATCTAGATATTTTAGGCAGGGAAAATTGAACTGAAAACCCAAAAAAACAAAAACAAAAAAAAAAAAACTTTACGATATCAACTTAAAACAAATATTATTCTACACCCTGAAAACATACGGTCGTCATTTCGTCATAGCAAATTTAAGTGACATTTAGGTGCAATTTAGATTTATCCAAACAAAATGGCTATGCCCAAAACCAAAACTTTGAATTCTACTGTTCAGACCACACACCATGAATGATCAAGGCCAAATGGAACTTTTTATATTACATTTTTACGTCTTTTTTTGGGTCATTTTTAGGCCAGTTGGGTTTTACGGCACACTCATTAGTTGTTATGAACATCAAATGCATTAGTAAGAAGTTATACAAAAACATCTGAAGACAGGTTGAGGATGTGGGAGGGGTGGTGGGATTTGGCAAGTTGAGGTTACTGAGACAGAGTACTTCATGTTATTAGTTCTCATGGTTCACTTAACAAAATGTAACAAGAGTACTATTGATGGGAGGCTCGTTACTGCGAGAGTAAAGCCTTCATCAATACTTCACAGTGAGTTTGAGCAGATGTCATGGCTCTATCGCGTCACATTGACTCATACATACAGTCATCGTCATCTATTTTATAGTGAGGGTTGCAACCAGGAAAACATCCTCCAATGATCTAAACAACACTCCAGTATTTCTATGGGCTGTAACATGCTCCTACTACTGCAATGAGATGCATCTAAAGTCCAGTTCCCAACCAAATTACAAATTAGAGAGAAACAAAAAGCTGAGTGAGCTTTTTGTAATGTTTAACTTTGTTTTCCCTAAGTGATCCAATCTTGTTGATCCAATTTTTTTTTTTTAATGAAAATCCTGATGAAAGTACATATAATTGTAATTGTGGTTGTGGAGTAGAAGTTGGGGTGTGCTGGTGTGGGACTGTGAGGAGGACCAGTGAGGGACCCAACTGCTTTGCTCCTCTTTGGTCAGGTAAATGTGCTGTGATGAAAGAAGAAGACCAAAGGGGGACAAACCTGCTTTCCCTCTGCTCTGACTTGTACTCAATAGCGATCAGTAACAATTTGAGCTTCACATAACACAGCCTGAAAACAAAAGAGACAAAAAAGATCAGTGTTTTGTATCAGATGCAGTCACAGAAGTTCTAATACCTAAACATCACTTCAACCACTATATAGTGAAACTACTATACTTAAGCTAATAGCTTTAACATTAAAAAACATAATTGTGATTTAGAACAATGGTACAACAGGTAAAGAACAGCACTAAATAACACATTTAACACTCAAAAATATGAGGAGGAGAGTATACTAGCTATAGAGTGTAACATTATGAATACAATTACTATAAGCTAATGTTTAATGTTCAGTGTAACTGTACACTTTTAAATAAGAATCAAAATGCTGAAATGTAAATCTGAGATTTAAGAAAACCGTCTTACTTACTCACAAACTGCAGGAAAGGAAAGCCCAACAAAGGCACTGGACAAGTACTCAGTGTACATTTCATTGGCCACGCCCTCCAGATAATACTTCTGCCAGGTGTCTTCTTCAATCTGTACAGAAAAGAAAGATGAGTAAAAGAGTTTAATGAAATCAGTCACATGAGTATGGCTTTACACTGATATACTCTATATCAGATCTAGAAGTGAAATGAGAAGTAAACTAAAGAAAAGCCATGTGGAAAAATGAAAATGAAAATTGGCCCAAAAAAGTACAAATTACAAATAACAAATAACAAAATCACTGAAAACAATAATCAGTGCAATTAAAAAGAACTGAAACAGCATACCATTACAAAAATTTTACAAGAATTTTATTTTCAAAGTACATAAGCCATAGGCCTTATGCTTAATGCAATATTAACCAGATGAAATCACCTTCAGGCCCATTAAAATTACTGCATTTTGTATATCAGCAGGCACAGGTCTGAGTACTGTATTATGACTACTAAACTAAAACGGCTAATACAGTTTAAAAGAAAACAAAAACTAAACTTAAAAAAACATAATTTCATACAGAAATTAAAACATAAAAATATAAAACATTAAAAACACAATACCAGCATAACCTTGCTAAAAGCAGTGCAGTCTATAAGTAACTGAACATTAGTTTGTTGTTTTGGCTCTGTACTCCAGCACATTGGGTTGTTAACCTCAATCGGTGGGTATTTATCTGTATACTGGGTGAAACACAAAGAAAACCCAATCTCTTTTATATATAGTACCTCCATTACAGAGGACAGTAAGTAAGTGCACAACTAACCCTTTATCTCATACAAAATCTTAAATAAACAATAACATTAATTTAAATCAACTACAGCTTGTCTGAGAATCTCAGAGAATAACCTGAGAATCAAGGACATAACCAGATGCTGGGTCTCGTCTCTGGTAATTCTCTGTCAAGTCTGCACTACATCATCTTCAGTTCCTGTGTGTCTCAGAGGACAGCTGTCTTGTCTTCCAAAAAGAAATGCATTTGGTTCAGGCCAGGTTTGTGACTTTTTACATGCTTTTTGGGTAAATGCAACCATGCCTTTCTTTCCTTAAAGCTTACCAGTGGGTCACATCTTGTGATAAACACTCTAAAGTCATGATGGCGTATCCTTCTTTTGAAGCTAATCATCATCCTTGAATTAAATCAGACATTTAGCATTCAACTTCATAGTTCTTGTCTAATTTCATCTCCAGAGTGCTGAAGAGCAGAACCAAAACAACAGAAAAGCACAGGGTCCAGCAGTAAGCTGAAAGAATGCTGCATAAGGCATACAGTATTTGTCTGTATGGGTGTTGAGGTCTGGCTTCTTCATCACACCCTCATTACACGTGTGTGAGGAGCAGGGCAGGGCGAGCTTTGATAAGCAGCAGTGCCATTAGGCAAACCCTCAGCCATTACTCTGCCATCACTGAGCCAGCATCTGTTTGACAGCCAGGCTGAGCAAGGCTTTCAAAGCCGGGCTTTACTCCTAAAAAGAGCTCCCCCTGTCTCGGCTGGGCTGAGAGCCGCTCGCTTTTTCGGGGCGAGCGTCTTTAAGGACTGTGCTAATAGGAGGGCTCTTGTCATCCTGCCCTGAAGAGATGGCAGCCATTTACTTAGGGCTTCCTAAATTACCTCACACATTTTTGTCAGGCCTGTCAGGCTGGATGTAAATGCTACAGGCATGAGCTTTTCCAGCGACGGAACAATTATTATTTCCTCGAGTTCCTCCAGAGAGCAGGAGGAACACTGTCTGATCGTCAGCACGAAAAATTCGTCTGTTTACTGCACTTAAAAAGCATGAGGCCTGACAAAAGCTTAACGTTTAAGCTAAGTTATTGCTTCTTAGTTGGTTAATGGCCTTTCCAAAGGTCTATTGTACATGTAATACACGTGCCATCGCCAACACAGTAATACTTTTTTGTAAGAGTGTATATGAGCAAGCGTGTGTGTGTGTCTCATTAACACCTCTCTATGCCCTTCTGGTTTGTCTCCCAAGTGCCCACTCAAATCAGCCCCGATTCCAGGCAGCAGAGCAGTCTATTCCAGCCCTTCTGCTTGAGTGAATCGGATGAGACAGATTGGTGATGCACTCTCACACATTGTCCTGTTGGGCTTTCGCTGAGGAGTGTAATGTGCCACTGCTGACCTATTTTTCCTAATTGCCTCCTTAATTAACGCAATGTGTTTAGCTGAATGACAAAGGCTGTGGAAACTGACTTCTCAAAGAACACTGTTCCCTCAAACGAACCAAACAAAGAACGCACACAGGATGACTTCGGCTGCACCACATATACAACTTATGGAACTTTCCTTACTGTGTTTTTGCCAATTAAAATGAAAGGATGACATTTTATGATTATAGGACATTTTATTTACTTTCGATTCCAGCACAATGTTTTGTTGTAGCCTGCATTTTCACTTTTACTTGTAATAATTCTTTTCTGGCAGCAGGAGAGCCCCGGCTTTGCATTGCAAAACGCAAATAACATAATCTTCTGTCACTCCAAATAATATATGCCTCTGTTACTCCATCATCAGAACAAAGGCCTTTTTTTTTAAATATAACGTTTGGTTTTATGTGTTAGTTTAAAATTACAGAGTCCACTTGCAACATGATCCAGGCACGTAGTTGCAAACGTGGTCACAATGCCTTGGGGACAAGCTGCCTCGCAGGCTGTGGTTTTCTGCTAGTTGTGATTATCTTCTATTCTGACAAATGCAACAAAAATCCTTCTCTTTCACACTAATGGAAATAATAAATGCCTTTCTCCATGTTGAATGCCGCAGTTGTACGCAAAACTTGGGGTACCCCTAGCTAAATGACCTATTTTGTTGCTTTCAGAAGTAAAGAGAAGTAACACAATCCCTGCAGCAAACTTTTTAAAAAATATATTGTAGCATCAACAATGTGTATACAGGCAAAATGCTCTTTTACTTATAACAGGCACTCAATAAAGACATCAAAATGCCCAGCCCAGTGCTACCCCAACACCAAGCCAGTAACTCACACACGAAGCCCACTAACACAATTTAACAACCCAAATGCAATACATTTACACATACAACAACAGCTTCGACAAACTTCCTAGAGCCACTTAAGCTTCCCCCTGCACCTTTTTTTCTATAAGCACACCTTTGGTCACTGTGGCCAAAGAGCTCCATTTTTAACTTCACTAGTCCACAGCACTTGTTTCCAAAATGCCTTTAGCTTATATAGATGTTGTTTTGAATACTTGTGAATGAGGTCACAGTTAAGCTTTCCTTCTGATGACTCATCCATACAGTTTATGTTTGTGCAAACAATGCTGCACAGTAGAATGGTGCATCATTACTCCTGTGTCAACTAAACCTTCCTGTAGGTCCTTTGCTGTCACATAGGGGTTTTGCTTTGCATTTCTGGCATATGGGCAGTTCTATTTGAAAGTCTTTTTGGTTTCGCTGCTCTTGCCTTGAATTCTACAGTTCCCTTTAACTGCCACTTCTTAATGGCATTTTGGACTGCAGAAACTGGAAGCAGGAGGCATTTTGCTATCTTTTTATGGCCCCAGCTTTGTAGGAATCAGTTAGCTTTATTTATAGATCATCAGCCAGCATCTTAGAGGAGCCCTTGGTTATTGAGCACACAGGTTTGAAAATTCAAAGGATTTATTACGCTTTAGAATTGTTTACAGCTGACAATTCCTGATTACTAATTCTTGACCTACCTAACAAGTTTTAATGAGTCAACTAATGGATAATGCATTAAGTTTTGAGACTTTACAAATGGGTGCCCAAACTTTTTTAGTAAGCCACAATTACTATTTTTCTATTTTGTAGCCTCTTATGCTCCTTGGAACCACCGGTGGTTCAAAAACACACTTTGTCATATTCTTCATAACTTTCATATTTCATAAGCTACATTCAAAACGTGGGTGTCGTATGAGAGCTATAACTGTGTTCTTCCCAGTCAAATAGATGGGTGATGTAATTTTAAACCCTTATAATAGAAGAAGCTGAACTCACAATTTTTTTTGTCTACTGAAAGTTGACCCATTTTTCCACAAATCTGGGCTATAAACTATAAGCAGATGGTGTCCCTTCAGTGATCTGCTCTGAAAAAATATTTTTATAAAATAATACGAAGAGCGTAAAAGATTTTTGGCTTTCAGCAGTAAATTGTAAACATATAGCAATATGTGTATGATCATAAAACACATTTTCTGATAATTTGAGGGGAGCTTTTACAAAAATAAATGAATAAAATAAAAATTTGCACTTATTTCATGCAGTTACTGAATAATTTGCCTTAAGATTTGGTCATGTAAATTCGGATGGACAAACCAAACTATACCCTGGAGCATAAGAGGTTAAGGTAATTAAATTTAAAGTAACTGTGCATTAACATTTGTGGAAAATTTTAATTTTTCAGAAAAAGTTTACTGCAGTGGTTGTGTTTAATTCTTTTCACTTAAAAAAATAAATAAATAAAATAGGTAACTTGCCCAGAGGTGCCCAAGCTTTTACATACAACTGTATAACCCTGCACTCACTGCTCACTTACTTTTCTTATGCAAGAACCAAACAGTGAATATATGATACCAGACAGTGTTAAATAGCACATTATGGTTCCATTTCAAACAAACTGCCACTGAACAACAACAGATGCCTATTTTTAGTGTTCAAAACACACTAGGAACAGTAGATGTGCTGATGCTGACCTCTTCTTTTCCACTCTCAATGACTTGCCTGACAGATTTAGAGAAGCACTCTGATGGGCAGGAAGCACTACCAGCAGGCTGTTTGAAATTGTGCCCGTATGTTTGAGCGAGACGTCTTTTTCGTTAAGAGCTGGAAGTGCGTGTGTGTGTTGTAGTCTGGCATGGGTGGTCTTGATCCTGTCTCCAGTATTTTTATGAGCAGAGTGATGTACCCTGCAGATGTTTCCACACATACCACACTTTAACAGTCACTGTAGAGTTATTCCTCATTTCTCCATGACATGAGAATGTTTCTCTCAAAAAGAAAAGCTCCACCTTAATGTTAAGAGCTTGCACCGAGTCCAGAAATCAAAGCCAACGTTACGGCCCCTCCTGGAATAGGAAATAAATTTCATGATCTCTGCGCAGCTCCACAGTACGACTCCTCTTCATCTGAATCCATCCTCACCTGACACTGACCTCAAAAGCCTGAAGGGTATCCTTAGGTTCAGACTCCTTTTTTTAATAAAGTCTTTTTAAGATCTTTTTAATACCAGCGGTATTAAGACCATTAGTGCAACAGAATTAACACAGTCAGTTCAGTAAAGGTGCATGGTAGCCTACTGGCAGTTATAGATCAAGCAGTATATTTTTAGTGTAACAAATTGTGGATTAATATATTAGACACAGTATATTCTGTGGCATAACATTTTTACACATTCCCTCAGAAGGGAAAACACAAAAATGTAAAGGCCCATATCTCCTTTTTTTCCCCCTGAGCTCCACTTGTGTGTGACATTTGTGTGGCTTTATGTGACAAAAACAGCCACAATCCAGTTGTACATGAACATTTAATTAAGCTTTGTTTTATTCATCTGCCTTTAAGACTGATATATGAAAATAAGCTCTATTCTGATTGGATGCCTCGTATCGTGCCTTGTTCAAAAAGCAGTCTGAGCTGCTCCTTGTAACTTCCACATGAATGGGCAGGGCTAAACTGCTGTAGGCTAAATAGGGAGATATACAGTTGAATGCAAAAGTTTGGGCTCCCCTGGTCAAATTACACGTTTTGTTGATTAAGTGAAAATAAGTTATAATAGCACACCTCTGCACATTTTATTACACAATTTATCACAAAATAAACAAAAGTTTATTTGCTGAATTTAACATATTTAAAAAAAAAAGACACTGCCTGTGCAAAATTTATGGCACCTTTTATATATTTTGCATTATTTTTTCTAATATGTTACAACCAGTACATAAAA
>JAILXH010146833.1:49211-72651 GCA_023558415.1 Piaractus mesopotamicus
GGAAATGAAAGAATTGTTATATTTTTGGAGTCAAGTCAATTTTCCTCTATAAAGGAGTGTTAAAGTGCTACTTTTTACATTTGATAGAGACTTACGCACTCTAGATTTGTTGTTTCTGTTTATTTGTGTATGTTTGGCATGCCTGATATACAGCACTAGTCAAAAGCTTGGACACACTTATTCGAGGTATTATTCATTTTTTAATATTCTTTACTATTTTAGAACAATAGTGAACCCATAAAAAACTTTAGATATTTCAGATTCTTCAAAGTAACCCATTTTGATATGATGCAGCTTTTCACAATCTTGGTATTCTCTTAAGCAGATTAATTAAGATCCACCAAGGATGTTTTTCAACAGGCTTGAAGAAGTTACACACATGCTGAGACCTCATTTGGCTGCTGAGAACAGCTTGTTAAATGTAACATTTTTTTTGTTATAGACATTAATTCATACATAAGCATTAATTGAGCCTCTGTTGCTGAAGGCCTTATTGTGTGCCATAAGAATCCTGCCCAGTCACAAATGTTTTTTGGGGGTTTGGATGATTTAGAGGGAAATTCCACCAATTTTTCAAAATTTCTGGAAAATTCACTGGTTGAGATGTAAGACATTCAGAGTGATTTGATGTGAAATGGTTCACTGTAAAGAAACTTATAGACAACTTCTGTTTCTATTTTAATTTATAATCAAAATGACCAGTGAGCCCACATGTGTCTTCTGGGTTTTTATATATAAGGCTGATAAAGTTGAGGTAGAAGCAAATCCCAAAAAATATTTTTTTGGTACAATTTTTCCTTATGACATCCTGTAAATACCTCTCCATCATGAATGGGTTTGAAAAAATGTTTTAGGTCAAAACTTTATCATAAAACATAGCCTCAGGCATCAAGCAGCATATTTGTAACCATTTTATGGTTACACTCTGAATGTTTACATTTTAATGATTCAAAAAAATTCAGGTCACTCCAGGTCACAACAAGGCTTCATTAATGCTTTTCCATTTCAACGTACTATAATGTACTAAAAATATATTGTGTTCACAATATTTAGCGACATTGCATATATTTCTTATTTGTCTTAGAAACAAGCCTTTATGCATAAACTTTTACATCAAAACTTTTTTTTTTTTTTTAACATGCCATATATGTATATATATAATTACATATATATATATACCAGATGCCATTTCATATAAGCTTTAAGGGGAAAGAGTCTGGCAGTATGAACCCTCCCAAAAACCTGAACGTCATAAGGTCTGCTGCAATGGGCTTATTTTCCATATCAATCCCACCAGAGCAAAGGGACCCAATGAGTAATCCTTCACTGATCACACTGTCTTTAATGTCCTATGAGAGCCATGTCAGTAATGGCATTTACACATGCCATACCCTTCTCATCTACACACACACACACATATACGCACACACACAAAGACATACACGTGAGTGGGACAGCGGCCTGCATGTCTGGGCAGCCCCGGCTCCGTACTGTCAGTGTAGCGAGGCCGCACACACGCTCAGAGGAGGTGTATGAGCTCAGGGTTCATGTAGGGTTTACCCTGCTCTCTGCTTCAGCACTGCTCTAATGGAAACCACAGAGAGGCAAACTCATGCCAGCAGAGCACTGCTCTTTATTACAGCTATACATCCAGCGTCAGCTCTGTCACTGCTCTGACGGCTGAATGCTACGCTGCACACACTCTGGCGTCCGCAGCCGCCTCGACCACTGCATAAGGCATGGTTTCAATACTGGAGATTATACATCAGAACTGCTCCCTGATCCGGCATCCATACACACTGCTGGACTTGATTGACCTCAGAAGACACTAATTGTCGGGACCTCCACGCAGAACGCTACACCAAAGTGGATATGCCAATTTTATGTGAAATGTTCAGAGAGAGTATAATCACATTTCACATGACATTTTAAACAGGGATGGAAGGTCTTTTGCAATGTTGAGATAGTGGAAGAAATAGCTGTATTGTAAATATTTCAGTACAGGCTGCAGATGTAGACCAATCAAAAGACCAGGTTTACTTCTGAACACTCTTCTACTCTTTTAAAAGCTCCACAAACACAATAATACACACTTTTTGCACTGTTCTGTCACATAAAGGTCTGCATTAAATATAACTATATTCAGTACATGTAAAATATTTTGGCACAGCCAAAGCTGTAAACTTGTTGTTCAGATTATTAGGTACACCTACCTAGTTGCTACACTCATTAGGTATATCAGGTCATTATTTGATTTCCTGTCAAAATGGTCATCAAGTACAAGTTATACATTTTTCAGGAGATAATTCTGAGGAGATTAGATATAAAATAACCTACTTGCATAAGCAAGGGAAAAGTCATAGAAAAATTAGTGAAAAAACAGAAGTTTTAAAAACTAGTTCAAAAATGTATTAAAAGAATACAGAGACAACAGGACTCCCAACAACAGTGTAAGAACTGGTAAACCACCAAAATGGTCACCGTCAAAATGGTATTTATACTTTCTTGCTTGAATGAAAAGAGATAATCAAGGTCCACCCTTGCTTCAGATCTGAAAAAATCCAAAGGTGTTTCTGTCCATCTTTCCACTGTGAAAGACAACTCAACATTATGGGTCTGAAAGCATGTGTATCTGTAAAGAAGCCATTACTGAGAAAAGGAAATAGACAAAAAAGAAGCAAATTTCCAAATGCAACGAAAAAGCTGCTGGTGTTCTCAGAACAATGGCATGACCACTCCAGAGTCCAGTCCTCAACATCACTGTACGTATTTGAGGTTATTTGGATTGTGAAAAGTGGAAAATGCAACCAACTTCTAAGACTGAACTTTGGAGGTGTGGAAAAATATCCCTGCAGGTTTCTTTGAAAAACTGAAAGCAACTCTCCCAAAAATAAAGGAAGCTGTAATAAAGGCAAAGAGTGGACACACTAAATACTGAAAATAAAAATATTATATTTAATTGTGGAGGCTTCTGTGCAATTTTCATAATGAAATGAATAACTTATGCTTAATAGCCATTTTGACCAGACATTAAATAAATAAAAGGTGGTCTCTGACTTTGGCACAGTGCTGTATGAGGACTTCTTCCATGTACAATTACTGACTGCAGCCTACCTGTTACTGCACAACCCTCAACCACCCTGTACTTCATTCATCAACGGAGAGGGTCAATGGTAGGACTACCGAAGGCCAGATATTATTTGCATGGAGCAGTGATATCAACATGCTAGTAACACGGTAATGGGTGTCCCAAAGGTACAAGTGTGCTCTCCTAGTGCAGTTACAAGTTAGATGTACCTAATAAACTACTGACTCAGGGTAAATTACTGTATTTATAAGTGTTTGTGTTAATGCAGTTTTACACTGTAAAGAACTGGAAGTATTTTTACCCATCCCAAGTCTGTAGGAAACGTGCCGACAGAAGAAATAAATAAATATCCTGACACATTTATTTATACGTGTCTTGATGTGTCCATTCATAAGCACACACTCACATCCATATTTAAACAATAATGCAAAGCCTGGTGCCTGTCTTTCTGCTCGGCCACAGAACTGGATCCTGGCCGCCTCTAATTGCAACCACATGCATGCATGGCCAGAGAAACAGAGAGAGAGAGAGAGAGTGAGAAAGAGAGAGAGTCCTCTTCTCTGACAAGTCCTTCTCTCAACACCAGGCTCCAAATCCAACCACAGGGCTGGGGCCAAACATAACATTTCATCAATCTTGTTTCACTGACAGGGAAACAGCATCAAACAAAAAGGGTCCTAATGGCTTTACTCTCTCTCCGCTTAGTATTTGCCCTAAAACTCAAGATGATGAAAGCTAATCGTGACTGTGCGCCTATTTCATGTCGAGAGAGAGAGAGAGTGAGAGATACAAAGAGACAGAGACAGAGAGCGAGAGACAGGGTGAGAGTGCTAGAGAGAGAGAGAGAGAGAGAGAGAGAGAGAGAGAGATAATTCACTGTACAGGACATAAACGTTCAACGTGAGCACTCGGGGAGAATCGCTGTGCTGATGACAGGGCCGTGTTTGAGCCAGAAACGAGTGAGTGTTCAAAGCATTCACATACAGAGACAACCTCTGGAAATAAAATAGAAACAAAAACACAAGTCTACGGGACATAATAAAGTACCAAGCGGGGCATAAAAAGCAAGCCAAGTGCAATCGAGAGGCTCCAATGCGCGAGCTGAGGCATCCAGGCATTCAGGGTGTGTGATCTGACTGAAGATCAGGGCCAGAGTCATGTCAGACAGAGATGAGGTGATGGACACAGAGCCGAGGGAAGAAAAGCTTTTCTCATGGCAACATGCACGGCTGCCGAAAAAAGCCCAAACACACCTCCAAGTCACAGAGAGCATGCGAGAGATGGTTTCACGCGTGAAGAACACTCAACTCAAAGCAAAATGATAACAGAAATAGAACAACAAAAAAAATAAGGATGAAAATGAAACTTTACAAACAAACCATAACGATGCAGTTAAGATAGCTTTTTTTAATATCTGTGCGAACTGCAAAAGAGTAGTTTTATAAGCGATTGGTAGGGTTTTCATGACTATCTTTCAAGAAGTTACAAGACTTTGACATGTGCTGAACGGACCGAAATTACAATAAGGGCACATAAGGAAACATAATTTCAAATCTTATTATCTCATAGTTGAACAACAGGAATGACAAGAAAAGTAGTCATGAAAGCTCTAGATATTGGAATGAAATTAAAATACAGCAAGTAGGATGTAGTGTTGAAGAAAAGAAGCCACAGACACAGAGCAAAGGGCATGGACATGTGGCTTTCATGGCCAAGGTCTCCAGTCACAGTGTGACATTCATTTCTCTTTTTAAATTCTACATCTAATTTTCTAACATCTCTGCACAGAACCTATATACACTGTACTAAGCCCCTCTATGAGGGGTGAGCTCGAGTCACACAACCACACCTGCTTCTGGATTTGGACTTACTTTCTGCCTCGTGTCGAGTTATAACTCCCTCCGTATTTCTTCCGATTAAGGATGAGAGCAGCAATTTCTGGCACGTAGCGAGCAAACATGGCCTACATGCATGGAACAGAAAAAGAAAAGGGCATGCAGAGAGGGTTCTACTGCGGCCGAGGCAGCAGAGCCTCCTGGAATACTTACTTTCTGCCATTAACCGCACTATAGGAACCACCATATTTCTTGCGGTTTCCTATTAACTCTATGATTTCAGGGACGTAGCTGGCAAACATGGCCTAAGGAGAAGATAGGAGACAGAAGCAGAGACTAAAAAAGAGAGCGGAGAGACTGGTCCAAGGGGCACACGCTTCTCCAAACACGCTCCCCCCAACGTCTGACGAGAGCACGGGTTTGTTTAGGGAGACATAGAGCTGTGAAGAAGTATGTGTGTACAATATTTGTCACTTTGTTTTTTGGGAAAATTTCCATGGGGAGTTTAATACTGGATGTCTAAAAAAGAGAGAGGGTCTAAAAAAAGAGTTTATATAGCAATGGCGAAGATCCAAACAAAAAGTGTGCCCTGTTAAATAGCTGTGTTTTAATCATGGGAATCAAATGACAAAGGGGCATCCCTGAAAAAAGTGAAGATTTCAAAGGCCACTGGCTCAGAAAAAAAAAAATGTAAAAAGAGAAAAAACGTAGCTGATCATCCGTCACATTGTGACGGCACCATCTCATGAAGAGAAAAAAAGAAGAAAAAAGAGAGAAAAAAAAAAACCTATGTGCCATGTTTTGTCCAACAAACACTGATGATGTGGCAGGTTGATTTGAATAGTCCAGGCCGAGCGCCCACAGCTGCAAAACACATTAAGACTCATTAGTGTGGCTGGAAATGAGCTGGATGCATTTTGCATAGTTTGCAGCCTCCTGTCCTGACTAAAGCTCTGTTCTGTTTCGCCTCCTGAACGCAGATCTCTGTCCTGTCCGAGACCTTCCTCTAAATCCAAGCTGCGCTGCGGCTCTCTGGGGCCAGAATGAATTATGACATCTGTCTGATCAGAGCTGACGCTTTACAACATTTCCATACTGAAGTCATTAATTGGGCTGCTGATAGAAAGCAGGGAACAAGGCTATGATAACTTCCAGGCCTCTCTGAAACAAAGAAAGAACACATCGCTATGGTAACGCCATGACAGCTGGGGTTTTATCTGTGTTTCAGTATGGTCTGTGTCTGCTCTGCATCTCAGAGTAGTCTGTATCTGATCTGCTCTGTGTTGGAATATGACCTGTATCTAATCTGCTTTCTGTCTGTGAACACTGCAACTATTTGGCTGTTTGGTTTATACTTGGACTGTAGTTGTTAAATGTGTTGCTTGTAGTTAGTCTGTACTGCAGCCCGTAAACTATATTTGCTTGTAGCTATTTGGGTTAGTTCTTTATCTGTACTGTTTCTTTTATTTATTTATATTTGCTATTTAAAACAGCAGCTGCCCTTCACATTGTGCAAACATGGCAAATGGATCAACAGAAAATTCATTATGTTACCAGGTATTAAAAGCGTTTTTCCTTCTCCTGTAAAGTTACCATTTTAGAAATATGAGTTCTTTTTACGAGAGTGATGGTTTGTACCATGTAATCTGTATAGCTGTAGTTATTTGCGCTGTATTTGCAGGGCAAATGTTGTATGTGTTACATGTCTACACTGTAGTCATCAAAACTGTACATGTTTGGCTATAACTATTTGGCCTATATTGTAGTCTGTAACCTTGTAGTTTGTCTGTAAAGTAGTTCATAAGCTATATTTGGTGGTAGCTATAAAGGGTTAGTTATAAAGTACTGCCTTTTAGATTATGAGACAATTTCATGAAATGGACCAAATAAAATTCTGAAAAGTAAATTTTTTACAAATATTTTACATTAACAGATGTTGAAAAGTTTTTTCTCTTCCTATGAAGTTACTATTTTAGAAATATGAAGTTTTCTCATGACAGCGACAATTTGTACTGTACTCGTGGCTGTAGTTATTTGTTTGTTCGGTATTATGGTTCATAAGTTGTACATATTGGGCTATAGATATCTGGTCTGTATAACAGTGCAAACGTTGTATGTGTTTGAAGCTACTGAATCTTTTTTGTAGTCATCAAACTGCATTTGATTGGCTATAATTATTTGGTCTGTACTGTAGTCTGTAAATGTTTGGCTAGAATTAATTCATCTGTATTGTATTCTGTAAGCTGTGTTTGGCTATATTTACCGGGTCTGTATTGTATTCTGTAAGCAGTGTTTGGCTATATTTACTGGGGCTGTATTGTATTCTGTAAGCTGTGTGTGTCTGGCTATAATTATTCAGTGTGTATTTTAGTCTGTATCTTCTATGTGTTTCATTATAATTATTGTGTCTGTATTGAAGGCTGTAAGATGATAAGTTTTGAGCCTGTAAGTCAATAAGCTGTATGTGTTTAGCTGTACAGTCGCTATAAACGACTGAATATTTGAAAGCCGAAAGGTATCTAGCCAAAACTAGACTGGTTGTAGTATATCAAGCTACAACTGAAGGTTAGTTTAGCAGTGTGTTTAGGGCTGCTGTTGCTGTGGTGACGTTCAGACAGAACTATGGGCCATCCTCCTGCCACTGTGTTTGTTGGAATTTGGGGAGGGACACAGAAGGGTGGGGTCTCCTGAAACCGCAACTGCTTAAAAAGAATAGCAACAACATTATCAGATTTTGTCAAAATACATAACATTTCTTACATACTAACATTAGTGAAAATACAACATATTCTTAATCAGAAGTAATGAATATATTGGGCATCTCAGACAAATAACTACGAAAACTCTACTCAACATACATGTACATGTAAATTCTACATGTGCTACAGTGGTAAAACAGGAGGAGAGATCTCTGACAGTGGGGAAAAGGCGTTGTGAAGACACTGTGGAAATATACAAAGTGGTAAGTATTTCATTGGGACGTTATGAAGACTATGGGTAGGTGACAGTTATGGGCTTCATATAGAAAATGGTCGTCTTAGTCTCTAGGTGAAGTGACGGATGATGTGTGTGGAGAGGGTTGTCAAGACAAAGTGCAGATGAGAGGAAAGTCATTTTTACCAGACCGCCGAGAATGAAGAAGACCATGAAAAGGCGGCCGAGAGTGGTTTTTGCACAGACGTCTCCGTAGCCCACCGTGGACATAGTGACCATGAGTAAGTACACACATTCCCAATATGAAAGCGGTTGAGAATTTTGGAAGTTTTCCCAAGGATCCCCTGAGTTTTCCACCTGAAGGGGGGAGAGCATAATAGCATTACTGAGACGAGCCAAGGCCTCCGAGTACAGCTCTAAGCCTGATCCTCTACAGCCACCTACTGTTTATTCAGATTATAGCCACCACTGAATGTGGGGCACCCAAGAGGGGTTTTACGTGCTTGAGAGGAACTGTGAGAGGAACCAAACAGGTGGCTTTACTGTAGATCAGAGTCTCTGCTGCCATCTAGTGGCACAGATGTCCTCTGGCATATCCTGATAAGGGAATAGAAAGAAAAACTGAATTTTTAGCATCTTTGCTACAACAAAAGACTACAGATAATGAATGAAGGCATCGGCCTTGGTATGTGCTTTGTTCCTCTTCACCATTTGTTACCTAGACTCAGTTTGTTCATTTAAGGGAGGGGTTGGAGGGGCTCGTGTGTGTTCTCTCACTCACCAGATGAATGAATCCTGCAGCTGTGAGCCATGTGCTTATGAAGATGGAACACAGGTTCACCAGCTTGATGGAATTACTGTGAGAGACGAGAGTTACATCACACCTCTCAAAGTGAAACACATCGCACTGACGTACAGATTAATCAGTCATCTACTGAGCCCAACACACACATGGCGAAGTTGGCCAGGGACGCCGCCACTTCATTGCTTACTGGGAGCAAATACACAGGTTATTACAAAATGATCATTTCATATTCAGTTACATAGTGGGAATCCTGGCCCTGACTACAGTTATGGGTTTTTTTGCCAAATTGTCCAGCTCCATGAGCAAATAATGCTCTGATTTGCCCCTTTTGGGCAAGGGCTGTGCATGCTCGTGTGGGTTTCAGCAATTTCTCACATGGTGAAATATGAGAGGAGACTTGCTTGCACCAAAGCTGCCCACTGCACTTAAAGAATAAAACACAATTTCGGAGGTGGCAATGGAAATAACCTTCTACCAGTCTTATGACCACAGAGTGCATGCTGTGTTTTCCTCTCCTCTCTGATTCCTTGACTTAATCGCATCAAAATGCCACACAGTGTCAGAGGGGGTGCCTGGTCTGCTGGAGGAGGGCCTGTTTGCAGTGAGCCTCAGCTCCAGGCGTTTCCACTCATCAGGCTGCACCGTGCTCTCTTACCTACAGCAGGCTAAACGCAGATACAGTGGGGGATTAACATAAAAACACTCTGCCGAGCTATAAGCTGTGCCTGACATCTGGGTCAAAGCTGGGAGGCTGCAGGGCTCTCTGAGAGGCGGCTGGACGACTACTAGAGACGCACAAAGAGTGCGGAGATTCAGAGGAGGAACTCACTAAGTTAACTCTGTATAGTGTAAAGGTACAATAAGAAGAATAGAGGGCTATAGATACAGACAGTTACAAAGTGAAACGAAGAGTAAGCTCACACAGGAAAATGTGCTAGCTTTAGTTTGTACAGTCTGATTACCTTAATTCCCGTTGCAGCATTTTGCCAGGCTACATGGCCTGCCATGTGATGAGCAGTGAGTCAGCAATGTGCACATACAAGCGAAATGTTTCGCTACTTATTGTACCTTTAACTAACGTCTTACCATCACAGTCATTACTTGGCAACAAAGGAACATTGTGGAGTGTGTGAGAGCAGGTGGTCGGCCTTACCTTGTTTTTAAGATATTCAAAAACTGTAATATTTCTGAGAACTGTATCAATCTCAAGGCTCTTAGAAATCTCAGACCTGCAAGACAAAAAGAGGAGAAAGGTTACAAGCCATTAATTTCCATGGCTGACATTAACAAAACATCAATAAACAATCAGGAAATGGAGTAAGTCGGGAAACACTTTATTTGGATGGCCTACTATGCCTAACGCTAATATTAATACTACTGACAATCAATAATTCCATGTGTGCTACTTCATTGTTGTGATGTCTTCACTATTATTCTAAAATCTAAAAAATTGTAAAAATAAAGAACCCCTTCTCTGAGTAGGTGTGTGGTAGTGTACAATGACAATACATTTGCATCCAGTGTATATAAAATATTCAGAAAATGCTCAGGGCTTTACAATCAACCCTTAATAGTCACAGTGATCAGAAAGCTTGGAGTAATCTTTTATTATTTCTCAGTTGCACTCTGTGAAAAAAAGCAAATAAATCCTGTCAGATGAGTAATGCTAAAACTTTCAATTGATGCCACGTTTGTGCTTGTGGCTAGAAAAGGAGATTAACATTTTTATGTAGTATTATTCTAAATAGAATTTGATGAAATGTCATTGTTGTGTGTGCAGTCTTGTTTTGCACACAATCCTGTTTATTCTGTGTTTAAACATCATTCTTTACTTGTTGACACATTTTTGTGATCTGCTAACAACAAAATAAACAGAAAAACAAAGAAACAACCAGAAAAACATTAGTAAAAACTCAGTGAAAATCTTTTTGTTACAGAATGTAAATGTAACGTAAACATAATTCCATGTTATTAATCGTCAAGTTGTATATTCACATTTGAATCAAATAGCAAAATAACAATAATAACACAAATTCTAAGGCTTTTCTGAAGATTAAATATTATTTTCATTAGAAGTGATACCTACTACTGAGTTCAAAGCAGTGAGAGTGGTTACTAGAGCAGTACTTACTATTTCAGAGAAACAAACAGAAAGACGAGATGTGCACAGTCTTATATTGTCATGAAGAATTACATGGTGAGTTTGAGAAAACATGCACATGTGTGTATGTGAGTGTGAAAGTGTTAGATAGGTGTCAAAGTGAGCGCATCAGGGACCAGATTAAAGAACAATGCAACACCTGCTTCACCCGGCTGCTTACATAACACCAATCTAGCCCTGCTCTCACATCCCTGCTTTACAAACACTCTCACACACACAGCTCCAAGATTATATTAATCTCAACACTCTTCACATCATATAACACACACTGTTCAGACATTCACACATAGGGTTTAGGAAGATTTACACCAACACGCTACAGATAATATATTCAAATACATTCATAAGCAAGTACTTTTGTACCTGTACTCAAGTAAAATATCTGTAAACTATCGCAAAACAATGTCCCAGACATCAGACAGCGTATTTCATTTTGTTTCATGAAGAATTTTTTTTGTGAGGTAGCTTTTAGAAGCATTGAACTCTTCGTATGTGTAGTTCCCATAACCACTGCTGTGGACCATTCTAAGTCTGGAAGTTTCTCTACAATAGAGCATTTCACATCAAAGCACTCTAAATGACTTCAACTGCATCTTAACCATTTAATTATGCATAAACTTTGAAAAGTGAATAAAAGTAGAAAGGTTCTTAGTAAAATATTACTTGAGTAAAAGTACGTGCTTGTGAATGTACTTACGTAGCTAAAGTAAAAGTGCTTTGTAATTTTACATAATAATATTTTGATTAAAGAGAGTTTTATTAAAGGGTGTGTTAAACCTGTGTGTCAAACAAAATACTAACTTTTTTAGATTTGCAGTCAACTCGCAGGTCACTTTGTAGAACTTACTGGTCACCTTAACAGAAGTTGCTCATAATATTTGTACTTACCTAATTAATATTTTACAAAAACTACTTCTAATTTTACTCAAGTACAGAACTACTGTACTTTGTACGGTCTTACCAGCCTTTCAAAGATTCCAATTTTGATGATATTGGTTAACAAAATTGGATAAACTAGAAAGTCTTTAAAAAGACTAAAAAAAAAAAAAACACTGTTTGTAAATGATTCATCAAGAAGGTACATTTTAATCAATTATTTCTTTTAGTCAAGTGATCAAGTTTAAGTGAGTAATCATGGCAGCCATAATGCAAATAAGCCCTCTAATAATAACAATAATAATGATAATAATAATAATAATAATAATAATAATTAGGGGTGCGGGAAAAAATTGATTCTTAGATGCATCGCGATGCGGACGTGAACGATTCTGAATCGATTAACAAATGTCAAAAATCGATTTTCTAAATATTTAATTTATAACGTAATGTTGACGGAACGCAAAAGGCGGAACTTGGAAGTGGGTAAGTGCACTCTGTGGCGGCACATAACAAAAAGACAACTGGATGAGTGAGAAATCCAACCGGCTCCCTCTGCATTAAAGCCAGATTAGATCAGGAGTCACAACACAAATGATAAGAAGAGCCATTTTGTCCTTTCAACAAAAATCAAACCAGCTTGGGAGCCGCAACTAAATGTCCAGTATGTGTCAGTATAAGTTAGGCTAAACAATATAAACGAGAGCGCAGATTTACTTCGCTCTGCTTTAAGTATGTCCAGTATGTGACAGTATGTGATGATGTCCTAGTTTAGGCTAAACAATATAAATGAGAGCGCAGATCTACTTCGCTCTGCTTTAAGCTTTAGTTATTGCCACTTTCCCTCAGGAAACTTTTCCTCAAAACTAGAGCAGTTTCTCGTAAAATGTCTGTCAGCGTTCGACTGTTTTACGAGGCTGAAGTCGCTTCTTCTTTCTTCAGCTTCTTGTTCAGTTTTTCCCGTTCCACCTTAAATTCTGACTGAGGCGCCGAATGTAAATGTGACACCATTTAAGGTGAAACGGGAAAATTCGAAAGAGAAGCGACCTCATCTTCGCAACTGTTTAGTGTTTGACAGTCTCTCGTTGCAGATTTAACGTACCAGGAAACCAACTGCGCCGCTTATAAATGTGAATAACGCATCGTTGCTAGGTGACCTGCAGTCTGCACGCCAATTCTCAGTCGTTGAGAAACAGGGCTTTCGCGCTATGCTGCACACGCCCTGTCTTTGGTTTAAAAGTACCAGGTCACTTTAAATAACAACACCGAGTCACTTAGTCACTTTAAAATGTGTATTGTCTCTATATTCTGTGTATATTTTGTGTATATGTCAGTTAGTTTTTCTTGTATTTTTATTTTTACTTATTTACTTTCTGTAGAGTGATTAGCTGAGCCTCACCACTAGCATTTCAATGCGTAAATGTCCTGACATGTTGTGCAAATGACAAATAAACTTGAAACTTGAACTTAAAAGTCAGAAAATAGAAGTGCTGTATAGAAAAAAAAAGATGCATCGAGATGAATCGTAATCGAATCGAATCTTGAGGTGCCTAGAGATTCCCACCCCTAATAATAATACATTTATACTGTGCTTGTCTTGAACCCAAAGTACTCTAACCAACCAAGGTATTCTTTACTGTAATCTGTGACCAATCACAGTTACACATTATAATTCTTCGGGTTCTGATGAATCAAAGTATTCATATAATAAAAAAAAAGGGTCAAATATTTTGGTCAGAATAATGTAGTCACAGTAGAGATTCACCAAAGTGTTTTTAATATTACATTGCATACTGCACAGACGTATCGCAACATAAAGCAATATAATCGCAATACAACTACTTTGTCCATATGATGCAGCCCTAACACAAATGCAATCGACTAAAAAAACAAACTATAACGTTTGTATATCGCAGTCAATATGTAGTTGCTCAATAACACCTGGCCACGCTCTCTTACCCCAGTTGGAGAGCACACGGATGCAGGAGGAGAGCGAGTAGAGGAGGCCATCGCCCTCTTTAGCCTCTCCTGTTCTCACACGGTAACCATTGTGAAAGAGATCACCACACGACTTCTTGCGTCTGCGGTTGTCCTGGACAGCCTCAGTCTGCAGGATGCCCCTCGGACCGCGGAACACCAGAATCTTACTGGAGATCATGATTCTGATTGCTGCTCTAATGTCACTCCTCCAGAACTTCACATACACTCAAATAGATGCTTCTTCAGAACTTACAGTAAATGATGATCTAAATCTACTGTCAAGTCAGAAAGAGCAAAATACTGAGACAGATAGGACACCCAGTCTAATAACTCAGGAAGACTATAGCCTAAAAGAGCCAGATTGGCAGACTGTATTACACACCCAGGATGAAATACAATCTAATAGAGACACCTGTAGCAGTGCTGGTTGGCTGTCTGTCTGCGAACAGAGGCAGCCTGGCTCATCTTTTCGGCGCTTTAATCTGCAACGCCTACGCACACATCTCTCCTTTGCCCCCTCTTCGCCACCAAAGGGACTCATGGGATATTTTTTCGCCTGACACTAATGCGCCACGTCTGCATGAGGTGAAGCGATTCTGCGTGTCCTGAACCCTTCAGGGGATTTAGAGAATTTGAAATTGGAAAAAAATAAAGAAGAGGAAAAAAAACAATAATCCTAAAATTAATCACAAACGGTTCTAACAGTGGTGATGTTTCTTTCTCTAGGGCCCAAGTAGCACTGCAATGTAGCTGGAATCTTATGATGTACTATGCAAATAAACAATTTTTGGTAATGTAATCATGCTCTAAATTAAGGCCCATAATCCTGCTCTGAATTCATGAGATGCTGAAATCCACTGTACTTTGCTGGAGCACCATCCTCTTTCTTTTTATGAGCGATCTTTATGCTTGTGAGCCAACTTCACTGTACAGCTAACAGGAGTGTAAATCAGTGCATCAGTGCATCCTGACACATCAGTGTGAAGGTGACGATTCAGCTGCAATAACTTTGGAACATTACAATGAATTTTAATTGATTATATCACTATTCCTCAGTCAGTGCATTTCTAAAAAAAAGATGAGGTGCACATTAAGGTGCTCATGGGAAACTGGGCCCTGGAAGAACAAATATCTATCGATACTGATATGATTCCAATATTATCATACATCCCTAACATATATTCCCGGTAGCTACGTATTCATCCGCTTCATGAAAAAAAAAAACTAAACATAAACTCCTGTAATCTGCCATATGAGGCAAACAGAAGGCAAGGCAAATGATGTGAAAGAGGTAGTGAGAAGAAGATCAGGGTAAAGGCGACAAGGCCAATGCGACACACTTGGCCAGGCATAGGGAACACATGTGTGCAAATGACAGATGCTCATTGAGGGGTTGGCACCACGCTAGCCCGCTTCATTCACATCCCCAAGCTCACACGCGCAGCGTGTCACGTGCCTCGCCATCACAAGTCACTGGTTCCTTTTCTCAATCAGCGTGGGATGGACATTTGTAAAGAGGGATGATGTCCTGGATTACTCCCAGCGTGGAAATAGCTCCCAGAATGCACTGCCAGTGGGGCCTGCCACGTGAGATGGGGGGATTCTGCATGTGAAAGAGGCTTACAGCACAAATTTGTTTTCCTCCTCTAATGCTGGTCATGTTCTTTTGACAGAGACGCTTCCTGTCCGGCAAGGGTGAGGACTATTTCATGCCAGCAGTGTGGCAGCAAAGCTGCTTTATTCCAAGAGACAAAAACGGTGTGGACAAACAGAGCCGCTTCCAGCCACCAGGTGGCAGTGTTAGGTAACATAATTTCCAAGCACACTGAGGGAGATGGGGAAACACCCTGCTGTTTAAGACATCATAAAGATGACATGCTAAGTGCGTCTGTAATGCTACAGTAAAATAACCAATACTTGTCAGCTGGTATTTGGCTGGGTCTTTAATCTAGCAATGTACAGTACAGTCCACAAATACCTAATATGAATTCATGAGCTTTAGAGGGATTTCCAGAGAGCTTGAATGTCTTTAGTCCAGAAAACCTCTGTGTATATCCCAGAGATGTCTGCATGTTAGCTAGTGTAATTACTGTACTCTGCTCAATGTGGCCCATGAGGAGCACTGCTGAGAGAGCATTTCTAAGAAGGTCTTAGATCACAAAAAGCCTCTGCTTTACAGTCAGCAGTGTGAAACGAGGGTTAAGGCTGATGTTAATTGGCTGGGTGGAGGAAGAAATACGGCTTGTGGCTTGCACCACTTGAACAGAACCTTTTTCCTAATCCACATGGTCCTCCTGGGAGAACTACTCACTTCACACCACTTTAAGAAGATTAATTTCTATTTTCCTAAAGTGGAGCTTGACGTTCCCCTTCACCTTAATGGCATGCTTCTTCGTCATCTTAATCAACGTCCAATTTCAGAAGAGGTAACATTACTGGAAAGGCCTGCTTAAGCACAGAGACGGTTTGATGGAGACCACAGCCTCTGTGATATTACATTCATGCAAAGCTGTGCAGTGGGGAAGAGATCTATGATCAATCATTAGGGGCCTGGGCTAATATGGAGAGGCTTTCTCCTCCAGTTAAGCAAAGGGGATTATTCACCTGATCACAGCACTGAAACTGAACACAAGAACTTTTAAAGTAACTTTGACCTACATAAAGGATGCTATCTGTTGTGCATTAAAATGGCATATTGCCACAAACTGTGCTTCATTTAATCCCTTCATCCCAATGTAATAATACTTTACATTACATTACTAATACTTTCAATAGTATAAGTAATTATTAGTTAATAAAATGACTTCTGGTGCCATAAAGGAGTGAAAATGTCTTAAAACGTTGCTGCTCTCCCTCAATTATTCCATAGCATCAGACAATTTAGTTATCCAATCATAGACTGTTCCTTTCTTTTCCTTTATTTTTTCATATATCCTCTCAATTAAAACAACATCATAGTTTTTGGAGCAAGATGAGTAGTAACAACAAAAAAGATCAAAGTATTCAGTTGCTAGCGACCACCCATAAAAGCCCATGCAAGCTAACGCCATGTTGAACAGCCACGGTCAGTCTGACATGAAAGAGCTACTGGCAAATATTCTGTCTGAGATTTCTGGACAAAGGGCAGAGCATCTCTCTGAATAATTCAATAACATTATTTTCATTTTGTGAACACAGAAACATATAAGAAAACATAAACTTATTATTAACTTCAAAGCAGGGAGCCTTTTCCAGTTTTCATCACCAACGTCAATGGAACTTCTCATTTACAAGCTGTACTTGATCTAAAAGGGCTAAAATTGCAGATAGTAACAGTCCACAAGCAGCTGGGCATCAGCCTGCTCTACTATGAATGGTTCAAAGGGTCAAACTATGTGTTAACAAAAAATTGGTGGCGTTATAAATGCATTAACATTGACAAATCTACTACTAACAATAATCATAATTGATATCACAATAGTAACTATCTAGTCTAATCAAATGCATGAAAACTCTCAGTATACAGGGCAGAGTGCAAGAGTGCCACAAACAGAATCTGTTAATCACATGCTCTAATAATATTCTCTAAAAAGCCTGCCAATTACAAGCATCCAAGCAGTGGATGTACCTAACAACTGTGCCACCCAAAAAAATGTCCTAAAATAATTCAAATAAAACATTGTTTTTATTTGTTTGATATTTCTCTTCATTAGAACACGACTATCTCTAGAGTGGGTTTAGTGCTAAAGGCCCTGGTGTATCTCTAATGATGAAGGAAGCTAAATTACTCATTTAATAAGCAAGATTACTCCACTGATGATATTGTGCATCTACCGAGCGTATATGACTTTGCTGGAGATTTCACACAGCGGCTATTTCACATTCTTTCATCATCAGATGGGTGCAGGGGACTTCAGCCAGAGTGAGGGTTTTAGACCTCATAGTCTTTAGAGTGAACAGTAACATGACAAATTATTGCCTCATCCGTATCCTTGTAGTTTTAGCTTAACAAGACATTATTAATAAAACAACATAGCTGTTGGAATATGGCACACGTCACATAAGGAAGGATAAAGAGTTTTATTATTAACTTTATATCTACACAGTTTTGTGGCAAAACGTAAAGTTGATGTTCATTTAGTTTCTTTTCAACAATGCTGTTGTGCAACCTGCTAAAATTGAGGATTAATATAAGCGTGAATGGGGCTGCATTTGCATTTATTGTGCATTCTGCAGTGCCTTTGAGGGACAGAGTTACTGGCCTAGTTCCCCCCTGCCAAAAGAACACATAGAAACACTCACAGTCACTCTCACACACAGACAAAAATATCACAAGTACACTTCCCCCAGTCCCCTGACACTGCACTTTTGCTGCACCTGTGGGTCACCCCCAGCTTTGACATAGACACAGCATGACAGAAAATCATTACCATTGGGGAAGTGAATCAGCATGGAGCGTTTAGCCACCCTGCTGGCTCTTAAACAGCTGACCTGATCCAGTCAAATACAACAGTGGTCTCAATGTTTTGGAGTCACGACCCTCAAAAAATGGGGGTTTGTACAGATGAATCCCTCTCAACTTTTTTCTGACACTCACCACAGCAACCTTCTTCACATTTCTCCTGAAGCAAACTAAAGTTGAGGGTTCTTAAACTAACGATAGGTTCATAAGGCCAATAGTATATTGGCTCGCATGCCTTCTTCTGTGGCTAAATAGTTACATTTGACAGGTAGATTTGCTTTATGCAACAGACACTGTGGCTGGTTACCTAAGATAAGCTATATAAAATCTGCCCACAATGTTAAAAGCAAAAATAGAGTGCTGCATGCAAGAAGTATTCAAACCAACGCCGGATGCAGCATGAGCACTGCACATTGAGCGGGCATGATTGTAATTTAGCTAACTTAGCAAATGATTCTAATTTAGGCTGCCTTTGCGGAATCATTCATGACATAGCGATAGACACACGTTATCAAAATTTAAAAAATTAATGGAATTATCAAACGAAGCCACTGAAAACACCCAATGAGTTGCTCCTCTCTGCCAATACTTCACTCAGGAACGCCAACGACTCCCATATACCACAAATTTCCCCGTTGTGGGATTAATAAAGGATTATCTTATCTTATCTTATATAAATTGGAGATTTTACTGTGTTGGAATGGGACATTTTATAGAAGTCATTCTCAAAAATGTCATTTACAATATAGGCCTATGTATTATTTGGCAACACCCAAAAATGACTTCGCAACCCTCCAAGGGGTCACAAACACCAGGCTGAGAAGCAATGAAACATACAGTTCCTTTCCTCTCCTCCCTGATCTCAGGATCTCTCCTCTCCAAGATGCAGACAACCCACAATGCACTCTATGTCTCAGTATGACATCACCAATAATGACACCACTGATGTCCTTTGGCTCTGCAAATTTCAGCATTTACAGCTCTGGACCACTGGAATCCAGGTCAGTGTCCTCCCTCTCGGCTCTGCCTACATGCCTGTCCTCTACCTGTGCTTTTGCCCTGTCATCTCTGCCCTCGCTCGCCTATCCATTAGGTGGCATTTCAGTACATCTCTCAGCCATTCAGACGACAGGATGTGACAACAACTGTGGCACCCGGGCTTCATTTTAATAAGATAGCCTGCCCTAACATTCGCCTTTGCCTCTTCAACATCATTCCCCTCTCGTCTACCTCCTGTCTGATCTTTCCATCGCTGCAGCGGCGGAGGGAGGCCCTGTCACTGTGGATATTCAGCGGGCACTGACTGCTGCCCCAGGCTCCAGCACTGAGGGGGAGAGATGGAGAGTGAGGGAGAAGAAGGATGGGGGGAAGGGTTATAGACTTACCCAGCCAGCTCCTGTTCAGATACACTGATACAAACACTGGCGGCACAGTGAAGAAGTCCACCACGGAGTTCACCTCCAGCCAGAACCAAAGCTTATCATTGGCTGCGATGAACTGGGGACACAGAAAGTGAAAGAGAGAAGAGATATTTAACTCTTTACAAGCAAAGTTAAAGCACTGAGGAGATTATATTTAAAATCCTACTTGACTGGGCAGTAAGCATTAATATTGGAATAAAAACAAATAACATTATTTAATATTAATTAACAAATAATATTATTTGTAGTTAGCATCCAGTATTTGGTTTGGCTAATCAGTACTTTATTAAATTAAAACAGCTGTGCTGCTGATTAAATTTAACATATTCACAAATCCATGCAATGTCTGGGCGCATCAAGGAAATATCTGAAATGAAACCTGTGTTCTTTTAACTTTCTGCTTTTATCTCAAAAGATATCAACTACTTTAAAAACTGTTACAAATTATTTAATAACTATGTAGTTGAGAGTAAGAAATTGAAATGTAGGCCTTTATACAAGCCTTTACAGTTTAGGGTTTAATACTGTATCACACCAGTATAAAATTAGCATAAGAAATGTCTGGATTTCTGTGGCTTGGAGAACATTTCCAAACAGAGGCGTCCGATATGGCAGAAATATTATATCACGATACTTTGAGAACTTTTACAATACACAATACGTCACAACATATTTTTCTGACATTTGATATATATGCGAAAAGATAAAGTGATGACACATTTAAAAAATATTATCAAAAACTATTAACATAATAATTTGTTTCTGAACATTACATATATTGCACTGTACTAAATCCAATTAACCAGGCTTAATTATTCTCTCTATCAAACATACCATTGGGAAGTACTGACGATATACACAATAAGCTCAGATATGACATAATTTATCACAATAACAATAAATATTGTCATATTGCCCAGCCCTATTTCCAAATGTACATCAAAAATGATCACCTTGTACCAAGTCATGGTTTTCTTCTGCTGATACTTACACGCAGCCCAAAGTAGAGTAAGAAGAACACGTTGAATGCCATGTCAATTTGCAACGTGAAGTCTTTGTAGAAATTCTGACAGGATTCTATAGGACTGTGGGGAGAAAAAAAAAAAACGTTTAAACTCGCAAAACTCGCAAAATCTCTAAATGCAAATTTGCAATGCTAACAAGTTGCAATGTGAAAACAGACTGCAATGTGAGGAAAAGAAATGATATAATTCAAGTGTGCCATAAAGATCCAAAGAGCCGTCTGTACCATTATAAATTATGCCAGTACAAATTATGTTGAATACAATCATATAAATCCATTGAGAACAGAACTGAAAGAGTTAAAACAACTACTGACAGATTCAATTAAGTTAAAAGGCGCTGATTCATAAACAGCCATCAGCTTTAAAGGCGAGGTTAATGTAGTGTTGCCCTTTCAGTGGCATTACCATTGATCTTCCCCCAAGTCTCAATTATTTATGAACTACTGAGCCTTGGAATTAATAAAAAAGAGACTGTAAAATAAACAGAAAAGGCTCAAATGACATGCTTAACTGAACAAAGCCATTTAAGGGCTCTTAGTCAACACGTTTTCTCCTTCCTTTTGTCTCCATTTCCACACGGTTCCAGCTATTCGTTTCTTGTCAAGCAAGAAAATACATTAGTAGACATTGGGACAAACTAACATCACAGTGTCTGCTTCATCACACTTTAAAGGAATAGCTAAACCAAACATGCTAATGCCAGCAGTGAGGACGAGAGCTCATTAACATTTGTAATTATTCACCTAGTGCTCCTCATCCACGTCAAAATCACTATTTTCAAATATAGTGGCAGATGCTTTTTTCACCCATGCATAGCCTTCTACAACACAGCGGAACATTTGGCATGGGCTGTATATCCCTCAGAGCACAATCCTGCCCTCGTTTCACAATAACATGCCCTGCTGACCTCTAACCTGGACACAGTTCATCAGGAGAGGAAATTCTTGCAGACATAAGGTTGAGGAATGGGAAGGGTATAGCATGCTAGCCACATGGCTTCAACAACCACTGTAAACACATCAGAGCATTCAGTTCATGAATTATTGACCAAGTATCTATCTGAGTCTAATGCTATAGAAAGGGAAAGCCTTGCTTACTGTTTGCGCAACTATGCCACAGAAAAGGAGATAATACAATAATCTGTGCATGTTCTAAAAATACTTTGCAGTGGATCATGTGTTTGGTGGACACTTGGTGCAACTGAAACAGATTGTGTCTGTCAAGTTATGAACATGGACAGGACAGGACATCAATGCGTGTTACCATTTGACTGATCTGTCAGTCGGCTGATCATTTTGGCCAACACAGTTATGCCACTGATCTATAGGTCTCAGCAAAAATCTTGCTGATATAGGACCAACAATTAACTGCTTATTTTGATGTGAAGATGATCATTCCCTTCTGAGAATTTGGCGCTTGAATGCTTATACCAGTCTGTTATATGCTCGGCACTGCTAAGTTATAACATGTTAAAACACAAAAAATATTCTATAAGACAGAACTGATGAATAATATGTAACAAAAACAATTAAAACAACTGCAGTTCTAGGAAACTGCCACAAACCACATTATTTTTGTCAGAAAATGTGACAACTCAGAACTGATACGTTTCACAACTGACAATCACATCAGGTAGTAAATGTTAAATGTTAATGTTAGCTACTGAAACCATAGTCAAAAGTCAGAGCATGTGATTATTTTTCAGCTAATTCTGTTTTATTAGAAACACTTTACTAAAAGCGACGTGTTGACAAGCGACATGACACCTACATAAGCCTTTCATGACATCTGACATAAACCTATATAGATATAAACATTTATAAAGGCTTATTCCAAAAAACTTTGGTTGTCGTAACTCTTGCTGAGGTAAAATTATGTTAAAATTGACAAGAGCAGCCTTTATGATAACTGAAGCTTGTTGGAAGAGGCCTTTATTAAAGTTTATGCCAGTTGACATAAAAGGCTTATGTAGCCTTACAAATGCTATCTGTCACTAAAGTGTTGCATTTTATTTTGATAAACAGAAAAATAAACTATGTTACTTGAATGGATGAATTGTATTTTGAATTTGAATTGAATTTGTTCCTTTGTTTTTGCACCTTTCATATTGATTGAAACAGCATTTTCAAGAGCAATGCAAAATGCCTTTGATAAAAGTCGTTCTGTTTTTTTTGCAAATATAACTTAGAAGACAGGGTAGGTATTTTATTTTTCAAACGGCAAATGGAAAAAAATGCATGTGTTATATTTTTTTAAAACAAAACACTGTGTATAAAGTTAATTTTTTAATGTTACCAATTGACAAACTAATAACTGCAGTGTTTTTGGTGAATTAATCAATTAATCAAAAAACATAAAAGACTAGCTGCAACTCAAATGTGAATTTTTAGCTCCTTAACATCAGTCTCGGTATCAATCACAAAATCTTCAGAAAGGTCAGGCCTTAGTGTGTGTATGCTAAGCAACTTGAAGACAGACACCCTGATCTACAGATTCAATGTCACTACACACTCTGCAATCACATGGGATCCCCACCCTGGACACATGGCGTTCAGGCAGAAAATAGCAATGGTCAAGCCCTCTCCTTCCACCTGCTACCTCCTTCAGTGTTGTCCTAGCGTGAGAGCCTGGACTCCCAGCGGCATAAGGGACAATTTGTCTTCCAGCAGCTCTATATAGCACATGGCTGATTTCAGGTCAAGCTCAGAGCGCTGGGGGTTGCGGGTGGACTCAAGCCTGATCAGGTGCTCCACTGAGGCTCAACCTTACACTAGGTGGCCTCAGCTCCTTATCGTAAGGAGTAGTGAAAGGTACATGGCTCTGGAGGACACACAGTGGTGACGTACCACCCTGAGGGATACACACACACACACA
>JAILXH010146833.1:73038-86772 GCA_023558415.1 Piaractus mesopotamicus
TTAAATTCAATAAAAAAAGGCCTTTCTCAGCAGTTACAGAACATTTAGAGGAGCATTCAATGCTCGTTCATCTCCATGAATACTGTATCACTGTTTTAAACAAAATACAAAATAAGTGAATAGGCAAAAATAATATAGATAATGGCTCAAGCAGTGTCTCTGTAGGGAATCAAAGGTGTTTTTGACCAGCTCCTTGGACAAAAGAGACCGGGGGGTCAAGAAGGAGACAGGAGAGAGAGACTGAGTGAGAGCGAGTGGGGGGGGAGAGTTGTCTCTGGTGGGCCACAGGGCCAGGTTAATACTGCAGTGATTGATTTAGGCCAAGGCACCATTTCTAAAATAAGAGTGATTTAGCACCTGCAAGGGCACCAGACAAATAAAACCTCAGTTGGGACCCTAAAAATAGCCTCTCCGTTTTGATTCTGCCTGAAGCACTCTCTGCATGTGGTTCACTTAAAGGAGAAAACACACAAAGCACTGCTCCTGTGTCTCTCTCGCTTAATGAAACCGACAGGAGAGGCAGAAAAGTCTGAGTAAGGCGAACAGAAGACAGGACATTGCACTTCGCACCTCATGTAGCTACCACTCAAAACAACAGCCCATTGCTCATGATGCCTGCAAGTTAAACCACAACTCCTGACTGGAGATGCACTACGGACCAACTAATTCTCACACGATCTTCACGTTTCTCACAATACACAGAAAATGCACAATACTATGCATCAATATTGGAGTCTGAAGTAGGAGACATGCTGTGAATAGCTGACCCAACCCAAATGTTAGGTAACTATAACTTAGCAAGCTCAATGAGTACCTCTAACAGATTAAAATGTATGGTATAATTTCATTTTCTTTTCATTTCATTTTCAATTTCATTTCACATTTTTGTTAAAATTCAATGAAGTAGCATGACTGAGTCAGGAAAAAAACATGCTAAAATATGGAGCTGGGAGTCAAGCCTGAAATAATAATGTAAAAGTCAGAAATATCAGGTCAGATTTTGTGTTTTTTGGACCACATCATAAGGAGCTAGCTTTGGGTCAATGTACAGTACTGTGCAAAAGTCTTAGGTACCTAAGGAAATTGTATAAAACCATTTCTCTCAGCAGCAAGTGTGCTTTTGCTTCTAAAAACACCATATAACATAGATTAAATGCAAACAAGGAAAAAGTAACGATAATTTCTTAAATATATTAACTGGACAAATTGTATCTCCATTTTTGTTGTTTTTCAGTTTTTGATACAATTTGAAAATGCCTGTTGCCCTTTACATTGTTTTTACATTTTATGATGAACGGACCAAAACGAATGACTCAGAATTACTTAGAAAGAAGTCTGGTTCCATTGACTTACATTAAAAGTATGTTTTTATGTTATTTCTTTCTCGTGTAAATTTACCATTTTTGGAGATACGAGGTTTTCTTCTGACAGCAGCGATATATAATCTTGTAACCTGGTAAGGACAACACAGGTTTGGTTCCAGACTTACCATTGATGCCCCCAGCCAGCAGACCAGGCACTGAATTATAACTATAAGTAGTACTGGGCGTCCTCAAGGAGAGATTTGGAAATGGTTAAAAGAAAACAATGACACGCAAAAAAATGCTCACTGCCCAAACAAATAGCTTTTTAAATATAATTTACCTAAAACCTTTGCAGTCACTCTCAAAAGTCGTCTACCACGTCCTTCTCTATAATTTTGCAATGTGTGATTTCCTCACACTGCTATGCATCACACTTTCTCTCCGATAACGGATAAAATAGTTGTCTGTCAGTTGAGGATGCTTGCTTTCGAATATGGTGTATTCTTCTGGTTGTGTTACCCTCCTCTCGAAAAGTGGTCCCAAGTACCACTGTTTTTAGCTGCACACCTAATTTTTTGTAGGCTTATCAGGTGGAATTGCCTATTTCACCCTCATGCATACAATTCAAAACATTCCTCAAATTGAATGTTAAACCCACCTATTCAAATTGGAACTGTTGATTACTGGAAATTAAACCTATTTAACAGTTAATCTTTTACATCCCTAGCATATGCTAATCTTAGTGGTTTCCTGGGGGCCACAACATACCTGAGTATCATGGAGACTACACCTCTGCTGTGCAGAAATCCCTCACACAAGAACCACACAGCAGAGCAAAATTAAATGCCATTTCTTATCTATCTATTGATTAAGGTTTTCAGTAAATGAGAGCATGTTGCCAGGCTCCCATACCAGTTGCTGCTGTTCTCTGCTCTGCAGCAACTCTGTGTGAGTAGCTGTGAAGTGGAGTGACTGTCCTATAGCTCAGTTATAAGAGCTCGGTGCTGCAGAGAGCTTTTTTTGAGTTACCATTGGGCAGAATGGAGTCTTTTCTTCTCCCATGTGAGTAACTGAAGGAACACATCTTCCATGAGTGTCCTACTGAGCTCTGAGAAGTACTACAACAAGTTAAGGCAAGATTTGGATGATATCAGACAACAGAGAATAGATGATGTCAGGGGCAGTGGATACCCCTGAAATTTGACTAACGAACCCATAAATACTCCCACCCACTCATCTATAGGAAAGTAAGCCTGCATGAGGTTACACATCAGCACAGTGAAGAAAGGTAAGTTTTGCAAAACTACAACATGGTTGTAAATGTTTTTTCCATGTCCTTGATAACATAGTCTATTTTGCATGTATTAATTTCCAGGAATTCCAATATGAATGTAGCTAAGTAGCCTGGATAAAAGCAGGTATTTTGTATTACTCACTGTAACACTATTTTTATTTCTCTCACTATTACTGACCACCCTACTAAAACACAGTCTTCACCACATCACAATATTTAAATTTCATGTTCATTAATCTTAGCTGAAAAATGTGAGCAAACTGAAGAACCTAGCTTGCAAGTTGCTAGTAAAGGTTAGCTGCTTTTTCTGTCTAGGAGTTTGTCATTTTACAAATGCCATTTTTGATTTTATAACTGTATGATGTGCATGAACGACAGAGTGTACTTGTGAGAGAGCGCATGCAAGACTCGTAGAGGGTGACGAGACACAAGTTGGCATCTTATTTGAAGTTAAGTTCCATCTTAAATGGCTCTCATTCTTATTACTTTATATCTTAAGAGCTGACTGTCAACAGTACTATTCAGACTGGATTAGTTGTACATGAGGAGGTGGAATAATGCCACTTTTCCACAAGATGTCTGTATTGCTTATGACCCATGGCAAAGAAATATCAGTATAAATGAGAGAGATTGGAGTGGCTGCTCTATTCACGCACTGCCTTTACTTCAGTAAGGAGTAGAAAATGTGTCCAAACCCTTAATTTAGTCATTATTTTGTTTACCCTAACCATCTGGCTAGTCTTAAGTGAATGCAGTATGTCACTAGCATTGTCATCAGCTAAGCAATTCACAGCCAGTTAACATTAACACATGAAATAAACCTTTTCTGTAATTCCTTTATTTTTACATTCTGAACGGCTTGATTTTAAGCACAGGGAACGCAAGTAAATGCATCTTTGAGTGCTTCCATATTTAAGAAGCTACTTTTCCACAAAATATGATAGTGTTTTTAATGGCATGGTGTTTACACAAGATTAATATAGCCTGGAGTTTTATAGAAGGTAAAAGGTGCCAGAATCTTTACTGATGCAGAAGCGCACAGTCTGTAAAAACGTGACGTGGTGCATTCAGATGGGCGTAAAATCACAGGGAAATGTTGGTAAAAATTACTCACCTCCTCATGTAAAATGAATCATATACTGAATAAGGATAAGGACCGAAAAAGGGAACGACAGCCACGTTACAGCATCTTATGACAATTATTACTACACAATTCATGGATGAACCAAAGTAATTTTATTTATTATTTATTATAAATTAGACAAATAATCAGGCCTGTCTGTTGCTTGCTATGATAACACAACTGCATTCACTAGGCTACCTGTGCGACAGTCATATGCAAAGGTTTGTGTCAAGTTACATGTTTGTTGATTTTCTAAGTGAAAATAAGTTAAAACACATCCTCTGCATGGAACACTCTTCTGCACATTTCTATGCACAATTACTGTTTGTTCCCTGATATTACACTGTAAAAAAAAAAACACAATGTGGCCTAAAAAATGTAAACTTAAAAATTGTGTACTAAAATCTGCAGAAAATGCATTTTTAAGTTTGATCGCTGTAGAGTTTGCATTTATTTATTTTCACAAAAAAAAAACTTCTGACTGTATCGTTGCAACCTCTAGTGAATAAATACGAACTATCTAATAGTTATATTTTGGAGCAATTTGATGTTCCACAAACAGTACAATTCTATCACCAATGACGTGTCCTTATCAGTACAAAAACAACTGCTAGGTCTAACAGTCTTCCAAACTGCTTAATAATATTAGGCCTTCACACAGCCTATGCAAGCGGAACAGAATTAACCAGTTTTGTTCTAACCAGTGTAGAAATGTTATTTCGACATCAAATTAATACCTTCCTTCAGACTGATGCATCACAATGCATCAATGCATTCTACACCCTTAGTGGCAATTATTAGTTACCCTTCAGCTGCAGTAATAGAGGATTAAAGCTTTTGGCTTCAAAACTGGTTTGGAGCATATTTCACTAGCTTTGAGAACATGTCTGTTCATCCATTTTCCCATTTTTCAATCCCTTTCCAACTGTCTCCCTCCCTCCACATTGCCTCCCTCTCACTCCCTCTATCTCTCTCTCTCTCTCTTTCTCTGCCCCCTGCCTTTCTGATGAGGCTGAGCTTAAATCTGGAACTCTACGCAAGCTCCTACTGTGTGGGAGATCTGAGAGCACAGGGACGCTCCACTAGAATTAAACTACGTGGATTATTCATCCCTGCATTGCAGTGGAAGCATGTTTATTTCTGAAGCTTCTCAGACAGCAGCAATGCTACAGGCCAAGCCCTAGGCCAGGTTAACGCTGCTCATACATATACACTTCATTCAGCTGATACATATGCTTCACACAGATTCAACACACTTTAATCTCCTTCAAAAGGCACATATTTTTTCTTATTTTACTGCATAAGTAAGCCAATAGGTGCTGTTTCTTTCTTCCCTTAGTCATCAGTAAAATTGATTGCTAAATATGCTTAGTGTTGTGGGTCCCAAAGGTAGCACTAAATGTAACTGCACACACATTGCATTGGTGCTCCTACAAAGGCTATGTGATAACCAAAATACAGCACAAGTGGGACACAAACAAAGGCATCCCTTGAAGGAGAGCCTCCCTGCTGCTGGCCTACATATCTCTTTCTTCATTTTAGAGTCCCAATAAAAAGAGACTCATGTCCGGGGGGAAAAGCACCGCCTGTTCCCATTAAGAATATGACAATGAAACAAGACAATGTTAGAGCAAAAAGTTTTGCAACAAAAACTATCATACCGTGTGCCTACATATTCATAATCCATGCTTGATGTACATGAAAAATGTCATTTTACTATATACTATACATCAACACCTAGTTAGTCCTGTAAGCCAGACTTCTCAGAGAGACATGAAAAAAAACTGATAGACACGCAAAATAACCAACTGTTCTTTCTGAGTGCATATAGAGGCAGGCAATTTTCAAAGCAAGGCTACAGCACAAGCACCCATTGGAAAACAAAGTAGTATGCCTCAGCAAACACACGGTTTTCTCATTAAATAGCCTCTAAATGCTTCTAAGAGAACTGTTCAATAACTTTTAAAGATTTGATATTATGAATTTATACATTTATTGTTCAATAAATCTTGCTCCCTAAGAGTAAAACTAGTGCATGGAAGTGCGTACACTCAGTCGTGCAGATTGCCCACCAATACACAACTGACAAAACCACAAAGTTTCCCTGTTGGAAGAGCTTCTGAGACTTAGACTAGCACCCAATAGGCATGTTAGCTAGTGTGTGAGACTACTAAACTGCATCTACAGGCATAAAGGTTCAGTTCTCAGTATCGAACTGTAAGAAACTGTCTTTGTACTATGGGGCTGCACATTCTAAGATTCTTTAGATCTGTTCTGGAGCTATGAAACTAATCTACGAGCTGCTGTGTGCTTAGAAATGTGTGGCCGTGTCAGATCGCATGATTAACAGTGACGTCTCCCTGGCAATGTAAACAACCCGCCGCCAGTGGCAGTGGTGAGCGACAACGCCAACGATGCTGGAGATGGCACATGATGGCAGGATCGGTGTAGTTCAGCCCTACTTGCTTAATTCTGAAGAACAACAGTCTTCCCCGCAGGTAAACAAACCACTTCGCTCTTCTCGACTCGTTTCTGAATGGTGAGTAAAAAGTGCAAAATGGATAACGTGCTCTCTAGAGATCTAATTAAATTTTGCAGCTGAGAGTTTCATCTTATGACAGACCACAGACATGCAGAGTCCAATATTTGAATGCACAGCAGAACTGCTGGACCATGCACCTGAACCTGAGGTCACACGAGCTCCCATTATATATCAGTACCTTCATATTTGCAGACACTGTGGAGAAATTTCTTGTGTGCTTTATTGTGTGAAGTTGGGTAAAGTTACTGGTATACAGTAGGATCCTGCAACAAGTGGCTAACTCAAGTAGAAAGGGGCATCTAGCTACGCTACAAACAGTGGTGTAATAAACCTACATAACAAGCTATTTTAGAAAATTTAGAAAAGTGTAAATAACCTACTTAGAGTTTCGGCTGGGACTCAGAGCAGCAGAAGAGCAATAACTATGCAAGGGACAGGAACGCGAAAAGCTGACACCAATATTGCCAACTCTGATTTTTACTTTGGCAGATCCGATGTTACTTATGACAAATTTAGTTATGCCCAACTCAAACTGAACAGAAGAAAAGACGAGAAGAGTCTCTCAACAGAAAAGACCAACCTCATTCTTTCTCTGCTAGATCAGAGCAAAACCTCACAAAACTATATATATAACAGTTTGAAGAAAATCATGCACATGAGCAGACAGGTGCTTTTAAAGAAGAGTTTGGCAAAAAATCTAATTTACACAATTTTCCACCGACCCCAGATGTAGTTATTCAGCCAACTTGCTGAATACCCAAAACTTCTCTCAACTACAAAAATGAACAAAACTTCATTGTGTAGATAAATGCAGCAGCAACCTTTTTAAACAGTTGTGCTGAATTTTAAATTCTCTTCGTACACGCACATCATGCAGGCACACAGACACTAGATTACAAATAAGATCTGTATGTTTGTTTCAATTTTTAAACAAATATCTTGAGTTGAAAAACTCAAGATTAAACAAAAATCATGAACGTAACCTGTAGCATCCAAATGACCTGGATGCGGTTTGTGCACGCCGAGAGAAGTTTTGGACATGCATTTATGGAAATGATTTGGGTAACTACTGACTTCTAGTCTTTGTTAGCAATGTTAGCTTTGTAGCTCCAGCACTTTCTGGACAAAATTTGGACAGCGAAAGTGTCTTGGTTGATTTGATGACATTTGGGGTAAAGGAGAAATTATGTAAATTTATTCTTTGCCAAACTGTTCCTTTAAATAATCTCAAATATACTTACTTATGTAGTTTTTGATGACTACATAATGTTATCTATGAAAAAAAAGGCTTCAGTGTTGCTGCTACTGCTGTTCTTAGATATGCAATGTACTTTCGTCCCTATATACCTAACAGAACAGACGCAATGATACACTCAGTCCATAATTCAATTAGATTCATGTTACTGGGTTCACTTTTGGGTATTCTCACAATTTGAACAAAATTCAAATAAAAATGATGACTACAATGTTGCACAACATATGAATGAAACTACTGAAGCTAGAGCTGGCAATCAATTTAACAAAATGACTGAGCTACAATACTTTCTATAGTACCCTATGATCATCTATGGCAGTGAACACTGAACAGATGATCTTAGAAACTGTGTGTCCATGCGCTTTGATCTGGCCTTTACTATCTAAACTCTGGGGATGTTGCTGGTTGGCCACCAGAGAGGGCTGTGCATCCACTGAGCTGTGTAAAGTGGCCCCCTGAGAGGCCGGCATGACCACTGAAGCAGAGATAAAAGCTCATCTTCGCACAGGCCCCCCACCCCATAGCACCCCTGCCAATACAGCTTTTTACCCTTCATCATATTTTGAGTTACCTTAGGGAGGTACCATCATCTGAGAATCACTCAAAATGTTCAACTCGAGCTGTTTCTTGATGGCTTTTTTAATAGACCATTACATCGTCTATTTGTGCACCGATGGCAAGTTGCATTTGTCATGTTTCGCTTTTGTGTTTAGGACACAGTATATACATAAACAGAAATAAGAAAATAAGTGTTTGTGGCAGACTGTCAGAAACAGCTGTAATAATTATGACCAAAAGTCTGCAGATGATCCATTACCAAGCCATTAGGCTGTGAGTCATGCTAGCAGCAGAGGTCAGTTGAAGAACGTTAGCACAGCTAGTTATGGAGAGCGAGAAGCTGAGTGCTGTTTGCACACATTTCTCTGCAGTGAAGACAGCAGGAGAAGAGGCTTTAGCTGCCATGGCGCAGGGCTGGGCTGAGGCCGTAACTCTAGAGCTCCACTCTGTTTAGACCATTAAGAGCAGGTCCCAGCACCCAGCGCTGCTGCCATAGCCTGATTTGGAGCTGAACCAGGTGAAAGGGGTGAGGAGGATAGTGAGAATTGTCCTAGTTCTAGCCATGGACAAATCAGGGCAGAGTGAGACCACTACATATAAAATGCAAGTACATAGGCACATATATACAATTTGCTGTCCTCAATTCTTTCTTTTTACCCAATTTCCCCCCTTTAGTTATGTCCAATTCCCTCCCACTAGCTAGGTCTCCTGTTACCACACAATGCTACCAAGCTGGGAGGAGGTAAGGCTAGGACAAGCATCCTCCGAAACATCTGAAGCCGCATATTTTCAAACTGCCACTAAAGCCCTATTCGGATTGGATTACTTTATCAGGGGGACATCTGTAAAAAGAAAAATGTACACATCTCCTTAGTGATACTATTCTCACATCCGAATGGCAATGAAATTACTACAAGAGGCCTGAGTCTTGGCCTGTAATTTCCATGAACCTGGCATGTCTGCATCACACATCTTCATATGATCACAATCTATCTGCATGAAAAGTTAACGACATTGTGTGTATAAAGAAATGCTTTGATAATATTGTGTAGCTGTGTGTGAATATAAAGTGTTTTATACATGTCTGCCATTATAATCACCCCCTTAAGCAGCCTGCAAGATCAGAAAATGTTTAATATGGATGCACACAACCCAGAGAGACTAAAAACGGCAAGTAGCTCCAGTTAAAACACTATTTTGTCCAACACAATGCAACATCTGCCAAGAAAATTCATCAAAATCACACAGATTTGTATTCTGCTATTCAGAATTGTATTGAGTTGACTGCTTCATTTGGTGAAAAACAGCAGTTAATTCAGTCTGCAATTTTCTCATGGGAGTAGAGAGAAAAACACAGACATGGCCAGTAATAAAATCATCAAGTAGCACCTGTAAAAGAGGAAATAATACCAGGACCCCTTATAAATTGAATCCAGTCTGGATTGGGCTTCACACAACATCACTGTTCCTTGGAGGAGAAAACTAACCACCAATTTTGTTATGTCAATTACGCTGTCTTAGACTCCTGGCCACAGACGGCTGTTGCATGTTGTCAGCAAATGAACAGTATTGTGAACGGAAGCTGTCAAGTGCCAAAACCATTTAAGTGCTGGGAGATCGTGAGCTTTCAACACTTAGATGGTTGCGCCACTTAAAAGAGCTCCTGTCCCCAATACTATTTATGGTACCACAACATTCAATCATGTTTTACCCTAAACTTAACAACAATCTCTCACTCAGTAAACATATCACAACACTGTAAATAAACTTAGTATCTAAGGCTTTCAAGACTGTAATCTGTCTATAGGACTATCATTAATATCATCAATACTGCAGTACCTGCACTGCACTCACTGAACAACATTACTCATCTGACATGCATCATCTGCTCTTTATTTTCTTGCAGCAATGCAGTAAGTATCTTTGATGACAGAAAAAAACATACTGTTTCCAACCAAAACCACTTGAACATGTATGACATTATACTATGACCTAATAAGCTTGCTAGCTGGCCACCCAAGTTACAAGCAGATGTAACTAAATTACTGTAATTATTTTTTAGGTTTTTTGCCACTGTATTAAAATTGGCACACTCTTGCTACTTCATTATACTTAAATAATATAAACCTTGTGTATTACTTACATGGTCTGTTTTTTTTGAGAATGTATACCAACTGGATTGTCTAATATGCAATATTTGTAATCTGTGCAACAGTCTGTTGTACATGAGTTGAATGACAAAGTTGAGGTTATCAATGGCTCTTCATACGTCATCCCTACTGTCAAGATTAAGCCATATATCCCCACAACAAACCCTGTCCAATCACAAACTGGACTGGACAGACTTCTCACACAGCAGAGACAGTAAATAAGAACAGACTTAGTCTTTCAGATGTCAGTCAACCATCTTGACTACGAACAGTAGCTTCCCCCATTAGTCTGCTTATCAGCAAGTGTCCCACCAACACAGGAACCAGCATTTGAAACACATCAAGTTAATTTCCAGTTTTTATTTCATCTGGTTTCATAATCTGGCTTATCCCTGTATTTTCAAGTGCCTTAAGGCCCTTCTATAATTCCTTCTTTTCTGATTCTAAAGCTGATGGAAAGAACTAATCACAGAGTCAAGCTATAGACCATATGCTGAATGTTGTGTATCACACAACAAGACGCGTGCTCTTATAAACTGACATGCCAGCTTGGCTTTGTTGAATGATGCATAAATACAGAAGCTTGTCAGCCGCTCTGGCTTCTCTGAAGTCCTGACCCCGGCATTATGGGGATTAAAAACTTCCATCACAACCAGCTTTGCTCCTGTGTGCTGTCTGAAGCAGTCAACTCAGCAGTGGGCCAAGAGATGCCTGCTTTATCTGTCCCTTTACATGCAAGACTGGACACACGCTGAGAATTTTCAGCACTCGCCTACAGTATAGATTAAAACTGCACACCGACTTTTTATGTCCTCCCCATTCAGACTAGAATTCAGCGTGGTGCCCGTACTGTATACTGTTTACTTATTGTGCTGCAGAGGAAACGACCTAGAGGGGACACCAGTGATTTCACAGCACCTGGATTAGCTGCACAAATGCTGCTGATGTTATGAGTCACTGAGCCACAACAAGTCTTGATGTGGAAGCAGCAAGACATATAATACAGGTTAAGTCAGGCAAAGGAACCTGTTCAATGAATGAAAATGAAAACCACAATTTTTCCACAGACCTTTTTTTGGCAGCATTCTCTCCTTAAAGCTTGTCTGATCTCGCAACAGTCCTTACGTACTCTCAGAAATAAAGGTATAAAACTGTCACTGCGGCAGTACCCCTCGGCACTGGGGTGGTACCCTCAAGGGTACATCTCAGTACCTTTAGTTAGGGAACATAATTGTACAATAATCCATTAAAATGATATTTTATAAGTTGTATTGACTCCACACACCCCGTCTCGTCTCTAGGCTTTTTATTTTACTGTTCTGTTTTAAAACATTAGGTTATGAAAAGATACAAATACATACTTTTCACCTGGGAAACACCTATTTAAGGTATACAATAGCACCTTACAATCCACTGTTGTACCTTTGAAGGAACATTTACATTGTTTGTACCTTGAGGAACAAAAAATGTACCAGCACAGGACCTTTATTTCTAACAGTGTGAAAAAGTGCATTTGTGGGCAGGGCATGAATAGGTCAGTTGCCTTGCTCATGAGCATGATGGCAATAGTCAGGAGAAAAGCACCAGCCCTACTGCTCCATGTCAACATCCCTTGATGCCCAACTAAGGATTCAAGTCACAACCTTCCCCTTCCTGGTATTAAGCCTTTACCCACTGAGTCACCCATCTTCCCCCAAGGCAAGATGACAGGAGGCACACAGGAAATATGAGTTCCATTTGCAAACAGCAATACCTGGTTGCCCAGGCAACAGCTGGGCAAACGAACAGCGCACCTGTCTCTAAGGACCATGAGGAAGGGGGGGTGGGCACCGGAGATGCTCAGCCTGATGTAACCATGGAAACTGATTCACTTGGCTTCCATTGACAAAATAATCATGCCATACCAAGGCTGAATTTAAAGTCGTATTTTGTACTGGGGACAGAACAAAGATAGAGAATTCTATAATGGCACACTTCGCATAACACATAATTGAGGGGTCATTAAAAAGGTATCATTACCTACATTGGAAAATAGTAGTCTGGTTCAGAGGAATGTACCCTACCTGTACTCTGTACTAACACAATTAGCCAGTGAGATTCTTCATCAGCCACTCAACTCAGGCATACATTTTACAGCAGATTCAAGAAAGTCCTTTTCAGCAAAGCTGACATGTACCTGACCCTTGGACCAAGGACAATTTGCTGTGCTTATGTGCGAGCTAGCAACCGAGCTTGATGACATGGACCTTACCCTCAGAAAAGAGTAACCAGCCCAAGATTTGATGTAAAATTTGAAATGAAAATGTAATTAATACTGCCACATCTGTTGCAGTCTTTTTTATAGGGTGTAAGACACTCATCATTATCGCCTTCATCTCCATTTTGATTGAGATTAAATCATTTAAGAGCCAGAAAAGTGAAATACTTACTCAGACGAGTCTATGAAGTATATTCCAAGAGCTCCAATACTGAGCGCAAAGACTAACACCACCTGGAGGCATAAGACAGAGAAAAGAAGAGAAACCATTAGGGATGCTCCACTGAGAATACCACCATTTACAGACATCAGTTTTAAAACAAAATCTGTTCAACACAACATCTTAGTCAGACAGGTAGGCAGTGCTAAAGATGATAATGAACAGCCAGTTTTACATGCTAAATATGAGTAATATGATTTTTAACTTGCACTACTATTTAATCCTTAAAAAAGTAGGTATTTCTATTTTATGCTGTTGTAACGCATGCAGAATTTGCACTTGTCATATTGAAATAGGCAAGGATGGCCATGAAACAAATGTCATCTAGAAGGCTTCATGTGTTACTCCACAATGTGTATACATCTTTTGGCGTTAATGATACTTTCACATCTATGGGTAATTCACCCCATGACATTATGAAAAAACAAAAATACTTGCACTCGTTTAGTAACTGTTGGAGTATTCACTGACATGTTTTTGGCTAATTGGTTAGCCTCGACCTGTTTAATATATTTTTCAAACATTTTATAATGTTCCTAGCCTTAAACTTCCCCTGTCTCAACTATTTTGGAACATGTTACAGGTATACAGGTGAGTATATTTACAAAAACAATGAAACAATGTCCCAACTTTGTTGGAAATGAAGTTTGGTTAATTAAATTAAAAATTGCCAGAAATCAAGAGTCTTCAAACAGCTTAACAGAAAATAGGGAACCCCAAGAGTTCAAGGAAAGCTGAATCAGGATAACAGGAAAAAAAATTAAGAAAGAATAATGCTGCCTTTAGTGTTGTTTTTATGTTCAGTGTTCAGTCACATTTCTAACAAACTCCTGAGTCACACTTTGTTTTTGAATACCAACTACACATGATTTTCACTACACATTCTTAGCACCTAAGGGATATAGTAGAAAAAATAGCTGCTGCTTGTCAAAGAGAGCCTCCACCTCCTCCACAGCTCACGTGTACTCTCTCTCTCTCTCTCTCTCTCTCTCTCTCTCTCTCACACACACACACACACACACACACACACA
>JAILXH010146881.1:7132-26531 GCA_023558415.1 Piaractus mesopotamicus
AATTTTTTTTTATTATTATTTAGAAAATCAGGTGCTGCAAAATGTAGTGTGTATGCAGAATTACAACTTCACAGGACCTGATTTGATATGCAGTCATATGCAAAAGTTTGAGCACCTCAATCAAATTACATGGTTTGTTGTTTTTCTAAGTGCAAATAAGTTAACACATCTTCTACAGAATGTACACTTCTGTACATTTTACTGCACAGTTACTGTTTATTTACTGGATTTGACATATTGAGGGGGGAAAAAAGGACAAAATGTGGCTGGTGCAAAAGCTGTGGAACATTTCATATATTTGTTTCCAATATGGTGAGCCACACAATGTATGTTGTGGGGATTTAGAGACCTCTCTGGAGGAGCTGTGTAATTGCACACAGCGTGCGGAATAGCATTTGTTTGTGCTTCAGTCCCGTCCACTGAGCGGATGAATCTGATGATTGTGTGTGTTTTGAAAGAGTATTTAAAGAGAACTCAGTCAAAACGTGGTGTGATCTGATGATGTTAGTGAATGATCTACTTTTCTCTTCATCAGTATAATGTTGATTATGCATTTGTGACCTAAAATTGAGCTGGACCTGTGCATGTGACAATAATACCTAAAAATGTGCGACATGGTCCGTCTCACATTTCTAACTTTTAAATTATTATTTCAGGCTTTACAGCGTTACTTGCAGCAGTGCATGCACATCATATTTTAAAGTGTTTTTCTTTTTTGACTAAGTTATGCTCCTTCTTTTAGTTTTAGCAAAGAGTCTTGCATAGAAAAAAAAAATTGTTGTCATTTAAGCGTGTTCTCTGTAGAGGATGTGTTAACTTATTTTTACATAGAAAATCAACAAAAAGTAATTTGATAAGTGGTGTTTAAACTTTTGCATATGACTACACTTAGAAAGCTGTGTGTGTGTGTGTGTGTGTGTGTGTGCGTGTGCGCGCACGGGTCTTCTATTTCAGTACAAACCTGCTCCACAGCGGAATGATCATAGACCAGACCCCCTTGACGCGGCGGTGCTTGGCGCAGGCTTTGGCCCAGCAGTTCTTCGGCTGCTTCATCTCACGAATGTCTTGGTGAGTGCGCTAATGGCAGTGCCCACACAATTACACAATTGTCTGTATTCTTTTGGAAAAATTGTTTATTTATTTATTTGCTTACTAGGTCAGTGCATGTGTTTTTGATTTTCGAACTTAGCTCTGGCAGTTCTTGCCCCACTTATCAAGTTTTAAGGCACAATTATAAGCAACCATTTTACTGTCACTCTTAACAGAGTGCTCCGTCTTTTTCATCTCTGCTTTTTTCTCTGTTAGCCTAATGTGCCCTCTTCCAGTGAAATGTGCAAGACTTGCTGGCGTTTTGTGTGTGTGGGTGTGTGTGTGTCTTTGGGGACTTTGACACCATTTTGGAATGAACCTTTGAGATGTTGAAATTTCATATGAGGTGTCCAAAGTTTTGATCTGTACATACAATGTGCCCTCTTGTGTGTGTGCTAACTGCGTAAAACCCAAATCAGATGTGGAAGCTTCAGTACTCCTTATTATTTCTTTATTTGGTATGTGCCCAATTGGAAACCGAATATGCTTTGATATCGAGAACAGTTGCCTGCATGTAGTTAATTGTGCGGTTTAATGTTGTTCAACCCTGTAATTGAAGACAGCCCACCAAGAGATTCAGCTCTGGCTTCTGCACAGGAAGACGGGAGAGGTTTCATGTTCTCCCCTCTACATCACACTGTGAACTTATTCTCACAGCGTTAATACACAATAAAACACCAAAAGACGTTTATGTTCTTTTCCAGAATAGACAAGCTAATATCTGGGCACTAGTAGCATTCATTTTCATCCTGAGAGAACTGTTTATTTTTTTGTGCAAAAGAGTGCCTTACTTTAGATCAGTGGTTCCTAAAGTTTTTACAGTCCCTTCAAACATCAAACCTCCCCCTCTCACTCCTCACACGTACATTTTGCTGTAATGCGTATGTAAGACATTTAGCCTTGCAAAACTAATCCCCCCCTATATATCGAACATGTTTATAGTGTGATGATGGCACGCCAGATGTGCTGAATAAGGCTGAAGAAATAAATAAAAGCTTCTATTATTGTTTTATATTGTTTTGTAGATGTAGTGAGGGCACATGGGTGAGACAGAGATGTCAGCTTCCATCATTTATAATCACAAAGACAGCAGCACAGGTAGTGGTCAATATGAGGGCACATATGCATGTATGACACGAACTATGGCTCTTAAATTAACAGCGATTAACAAAATGTTCACAAACCTGCCACAGATCACATACAGCACTGTAACATTATCCACTAAGCATTTAATGGCACTACAACACAAAGCAGCACTACAAATATGTAAACAACATGCTGGCCACTAATCACAGTAGGTATAAACTAACAACTAAATACAACCACTAACTGGGTCACATCTCTGAAGGTAAAACAAAGTTGAATGCACAGCTAACAAGGAGTATACATGCCTTAATGACAGTTAGTAGAAGATACTCAGCACACAAATAACAAATGAATCAGCTCTGCGATCGTTAGTCCTGAACATGCAATGTGCAGAAGGAACCAGAGTGAAACGCTATTTCCCAATACAACCTTTAATACAAATAATAATAAAAAGAAAAGCCTAGCTATTACAGCATGGGGTTGTGGATGTTATAAATATCACATTCACTCATCGTTTATGCTACATGCTATGTATAAAAGTGTGCAGCCCTGTCCTGAAATCTGGCACTGGCTTTTGATTGAATTCAGTATTCCCGTCAGGATCTCTGACAGGATCTCTTGCTGCGTAATTGCAAGGCTGGTTAATGAAGTGAAAAGAAATGAAAGGTAAATGAAGTGTGCATCTGTGACTTGTTACCTTATTTATGTGATAATATGTAACAATAACTAAGGCTTGGCAGTAACATCAGGCAGTCTGCACTTAATTACTAGATTCGTTTCTGTTTCTTTGAACGTGACCAGTTTAATGTTTTCAGCAGAGGCAGTATACTTTACACTCTTTATTTTATGTCATAAAAAGTGACTTTTTGTAAGCCCTTCATTAGATGAGTATTGAAGAACAAATGAACATTCTGTACTTCCACAGAACATTTTGCTTGCTCTTGTTCATGCAGCATAACCACCAGTCTGAGAGGGTTTATGAATCTTTACTCTGAAGATGACAGCTACATCTTTTCAAAAGTGCCTCTATTGTTCTGTTTTTGTTCTGTATTGTTGTTGCTGTATAGAGCTGGAACAAACAAGATGATGATTGTTTTACTGTTTTGGCTTTTATTACTAGACCATAAAGAAATGCCTGTGTGGCAAAAAAATATGTGAATCTTAAATCTGGCTGTCACTGAGTACAAGTACTGAAATATTGACTGTTGAGGAGTGTTAGTTGAGCTAGTATCATCAAAGTATACTTGGTCTTTTAGCATTGTTTAGGATGTGCATCTCTAGGCTCATTTGTACAGACAGGTTGAAGATGGCATGTTTTGGCTTGCAGGTCTGATGAATGGGTTTTGAAGGGGATATCAGGCTACATATATGGCCTCTACCTGAAGAAGACTTTTGGAGTCAATGAGTATCGCCACTGGATCAAAGAGGTGGGAAGAGACGGAGTTGAATCTCTTCAACTGTTCAAAGAACAAAGAATTGGAACAAATGAGCACTTTTATTTTGCACTCATGTCAATGTTTTTTGTTCAACTATCCTGCAGGAACTGGACAAGATCGTGGACTATGAGCTGAAGACAGGAGGCGTCTTGCTGCACCCCACTTTCACAGGAGGAAAAGAGAAAGAGAAGTAATGCTTGCCAAACCTACAAACTACAAATATTTACTTAGCAAAACTGAAGACACTTGCAATTTATGTTAAATAGAATTTTAGAATAAGTCTGGCACAAAAGCCACACAATGTTGGATTAAAGGAGAATTCATTCAGAGTGGTTTGATGTGAAATGATGCAATGTAGAGAAACCATGCAACTTTTTTTTCACAATAATAGTGGTAGGGTCACACAGTTTTTATACAATACTGTGCAAAATTCTGAGACCATCCTTTTTTTATTTAATTTCCAGTTAAACCTGCCATTAAGTAAATTATTTATTTTTCAGCACCAGGAAAAATGTAGAAATTTAACAGAAAATTACAAATTACGAAAGCCTCAACAGTTAAATATAATATTTTTTTCAGTATTTATTGTGTCCGCCCTGTTTTGAGCCAAGATCAAATGTAATAAAGCATGTTCTCTGACTTGTGAAAGTGGAAAAAAGTTTTCTTTGGGTTCTGTTTTGCTGTTACACTTTATATAATGTACCTCTTATTCATGATTTTTTTTTTTTAATACGTTCTTGGACAATACCTTCTCAAAACTACAGTAAAGCCATGTCTTAGGCATCAGGTCGCTGATTTGAAACCGTTTCATGTAATAACTTTCTGTGAGGGAGCTTTTAGGGGCATTAAATGCTTCATATGTCTGGTTCCTATCACCACCACTGTGATCAATTCTAACTTGATAAGTTTCTCTAGAATGAAGCGTTTCACATCAAACCACTTCAAATGACTTTATCTCAATGATTAACTTGTGCAAGAATTTTGAGAAATGGGCGAAATTCGCCTATAAAGTACAGAAATGCTGAGTTTTTACACTTTTGCTGATCATTAACCAAAAAAAATTCTGTGGATCATTCTGCTTATTTTATCCTCATAAACCACTGACAGCTCTTGAATTATTTGTCATAAATCAGATGCTGAAGTTGCTGAAGTGGATGTTTTAGAGCTGTTTATAAATTATACAGGCACTTATTCATTCCTACATGAACTGTCAGCGGTTTGGCTGATACCCCTTCATCCAAAATGTGGGAAAGAAGAAGAAATATTGTCGTCGTCTTTGTGTTTTTTCAGCCCAACTCCCCACTTGCATTTCTCCATCAAACACCCCCACACGCTGTCCTGGGAGTACTACAAAATGTTCCAGTGCAAGGCCCACCTGGTCATGAGACTGATTGAGAACCGGATCAGTATGGAGTTCATGCTGCAGGTAACTGAACCAGACACTCTCGAAAATCTCCTCACTCTGCTGCACTTTAGGTTCTTTTAATGACTTGGTTTATACTTCAAAGGAATGTTCCAGCATTTTTCAGCCTAATCTCTATGTGCTATATCTATAATTGTATGGTCACTTATAATGTCCACACATGTTTCTGGGGAAAAGAACAGAAAGCCTTTTTGTTTTAAAAAAACACTTTTAACAGAAACTGTCGAGTAGATGCCAAAATATAAATGTATATGCAAAATGTATATTTTTGCTCAAATTCTTCCATCAAAAATATGCGTAAGTTGTAAATCTAGGTAATTTATTCTTTGAATAGTCTTCTACAGGGGTGAATATGTGGTAATATGCTAGCAGTGTAGTGGTGTGGGTGGAGATCAAGGCTCTGATTGATGACTCATGGATACCAGAAAATATTAAAGAAAGCAACAACGTTTTGGCATAACTCGTGTTCGAGAGGTGTACAAACTTTATTAGGACATTCTCTTATGTGCATCTCATCCTAAGACTTGTAATGGTCTAACAGTTAGTAGGTAGTTCTGAATTCTTTTTATTTTTTTCTATTTTAAATGTTTAATAACTTTTATGTCAAATGTTTTAAGGTGGCCAAGACTTATGAGGCAGATAGGATTGAAAAATGCTTTTTCTTTAGCCCATAGACAGTTTATGCACAAAACCTGCAGTCCTCTCTGAACACTTTAGCAGGTGCAGAGCTGAAATTGCTTTCAGGGGTTCCTGGCTTAAGTTCTTCAGAGGTTCCTGATGGAAAGGTAGCCTTCATTCATTGTAAAGCCTGTGACTTGAATTCTCAGGTGTTCAATAAGCTGCTAAGCCTGGCCAGCACAGCTTCATCGCAGAAGTACCAGTCGCACATGTGGAGCCAGATGCTCTTGTCCACCTCCGGGTTCCTGAAGTCTATCTCCAACGTGTCTGGGAAGGACATCGGCCCCTTGATCAAGCAGTGGGTGTATCCTTCCCAGTTTGTGGCCTGCTCTGACTGCATGAAGGGCTTTAGGGCAAATTAGTAGTTAGGTTGGCAAATGCGTAATTTGAAGAAATGCAAAAGCACTTTTGTAAATGGAGAAAAAAGATAAAACAAAAATGTGCATCATATCATTTCCTCCAGTCTTTTCATCACATCAAAATAAACCCGTCTCATGTCTGAAGAGTAGATGCTTCAGCTTTATTGATTGTAGCTGTGGCCGAGAGCTACCTTCTTTTGATGCTTCTTAACAACACCCTCAGAGACCAGAGTGGGGTGGTGAAGTTCTTTGGTAGTTTTGCCTTCAACAGGAAAAGGAACGTGCTGGAACTGGAGATCCGCCAGGATTACACCTCCTCTGGCACACAGAAATACGTGGTGAGTCACAGTGCGTCTCTGTGGGTTGGTGGGTGGATGGGCGTGTTATTATGTAAGGTAAGTGTGTGGGAATTTGATTTAGTGAGAGAATTTCATGTGTGTATGGGTGCTCTTGGGTGGTCCTGAAACTCCAACTTCTACATTATGAGAAAGTTGTATGTAATGTGCGCGTGTTTCTGTGTTCTTATAAAGGGCCCCATTAAGGTGACTGTTCAGGAGCTGGACGGATCCTTCAACCACACTCTCCAGATTGAGGAGAACAGTCTGAAGCATGACATACCCTGCCACTCCAAAAGCAGGAGGTACATCATCTCAGAACGCAATGACTTCTGCTCCATTTAGTGTTTTCGAAGATACCAAGATAGTTCCAGTGTTTCCCCTAGGCCTGGGTAGTAGATCATTCGAAGCTGTCAGCATTGTTGCGTGTATATAGTGTTATCAAAAACTTGCAGTTAGGGTATCATCATGCGTAATTACAAAAATACAGTAAATACACTATACATGTGCGTACACCAAATCTGCACCTTTATTTTCAAGAAGTGCAGTTGTAAAAGATTAGGAGTTTATGTAGTGAGTTTATTTATATCCAAAGAATAAGAATAACTTGCCTGTGTTTCTATTAAAACGCGTAAGAACTGGATTAATGGTCACTTAAACCAGCGCTAAAAACCAAGTAGATCTGCTTTTGATTATTAGGGCTTGAAGAATGCTACAGGAAGCTGATTGGTTATTTTTGCAAACATAAAAAACGGGGGAGGGGTTCTTGCTAATTCCTTTCATCCAATTAGAAACACCGCTGCGTGTACAGCTTCATGCTACCATAGCAAGAAACGCTCTGCAGACATTTATACCAGTTCTCTCACTTTACTCTCACATTATTCATGTGCTGATAAGATGAAGTTCATACAGTTATACGGTACAAACATTCAGTCAACAAACTTAATTAAAATAGTGTTAACATTATTGTGGATCCTGCAGCAAGTAACACCATTAACTTTATAGAAAATTACATCTATTTTAGTATATCACCTCAGCTGTTAGCGTTTGTTGGTGCTAAACAGCGAGAGAAACACAATTATTTTTTTGAATATTTACATTTCCCTCGTCTGCAGTTTTGCCACAGACAGCTGGTATTGATTCCTCTTTTAGTAAAAGTTTCAATGCCAGTCCTGCATTGTACTGACCCAGGTTGGGAAAGCATTCAGAGGCACAAGGTTGAAGTTTCCTATTTGTCAGCTGTCCAAAGTCAGCTTCTTATTCACCATCTTTTTGTTAGAATTTTCTTGTTCCACCTTAAATGCTGCAACCTGAGGCACCAGAAAGTAACTGCTACACCATTTAAGACATTACACAAACATCTTAAAACGTCAAACAATTCTGCCATAAATGTTGATTCTAAACTTTTAGACATTGAGTAAACTTTAATTGTATAAAAAGTAGTGGTGTCAAAGTTAACAAGTTAAATTATTAATGGCAATAATTTTTTTTAAACTGTTAATAAATTTTCCTAGTATGACCCTTTGATCCATTTGTAGTTCCAGCCTGAAGCTTAGCTGCTTACGCACTATAGATATGACTCAGTGTCTCTTTTTAAATGATAAATGGCAAGTTCATGTTTATTTTTTCTGACATTCGAAAAGTTGAAAAAAATACTATTAAAAACTTTATTTAATTTTTTTTTTTCCCCACATGCTGCGTTACACTAATTACAAATAAGCAGGACTAATTATGCTATTTTTGTAAGGAAATGTTCAGTTGGTTAGTGTTTTAGAAGTATTGATGATATCCACGATATACTAAGAAAAGCTTATTGTGACCTATTGTGATGTTTATTATGGTAATGCTATATATTGTCATATTGCCAAGCCCTGCAATTAACTACACAATATAATGTGGAGTGCAAACTTGATACAGAATGAAAATTGAGTGTGAATATAATTCTTTACGTAAGTATGTGTTTAATTAATTATGTAATTACCTTATTACGTTTAAATTCTATAACAAAAAGATTTTATCATTTGACACCCAGGCAGCAATATTTGTCTGTGCGTCCATAGTGCCTGCCTCACATTTGCACTTTATTCATTTATGAGGATTAAGCACTCTTAAAATGGGATTAGGTGCTTTGTCACCTTGTCATCAGTGCTTTCCACCTGAAAAGTGTTCCTCCCTTTTTCAGGAACAAGAAGAAAAAAATTCCCCTGATGAATGGCGAAGAAGTGGACATGGACTTGTCAGCTATGGAGTAAGACTTTCCATTTCTCTCCAGTCCTTACGTTCTTTTTTTTTTTTTTTTTAGCTGCCTTTGGGCAAACCTGTTCCTAGTTCTGTTCCTTCACTCCTTTTCCTACGATAGTTTGCAGGAAGCTATTAAATCACAACCACATGTTGGCCTTATGTAAGTGTACTGTCTGCTACTAGTGCCTTACATATAACAATGTTCTGTTTTCAAATAGTGAGAGAATGTTTTTTTTAGGAGCGTAATGGCTTATCACTCAGCTGACAGTTCTGACAGAGTTGCAGGCCAGCTTATGAGGCAGTGGTGTTGTATCTCAGAGGTAAGAACAGGGTAGGCTGGAGCAGGGCCAGCAGAAGCAGGACAGAGCTAGGCAGAACAGCAACCATCTTCAGCAGCAAATGGTAAGAGGAAAGAATGAAGGTGTGCCATAGAATCAGAAAATAGTACAGAAGTGGGTAGAAATTGGACATTAATGTTGATCTAAGAGCAGTTCTTAGTCTTTCTGTTACAATGTTGTTAAAGTTAGTGTTGTGAAACGCTTGTGAAGTATCCCGCATCAGCAGAGGCAGACTAGGAGGGCAGGGGGTAATCAATGCTCTTTATTGGGCCCCTCATACAGATAGTGACGTAATTGTTCACTCATGACCGATAGAAAGGTTCAACTTTGAGTTAACAATGTACCTCACCAGTTACCTTCAACATGACAAAGACAATGCTGATGTCTGTTTCTTCTTATTCATAGTGCATAACATTCATGATGACTGTTTTCAAACCAATCTTTCACAACCTTCAACGTAATGTATGAATTATTTATATATATTTATATAATCTCAATGCTGCACTGTGTACGTTTTGAGGATTTGGAGATCTCTCTGGTGGAAATGTGTAATGGAGCTGGACGTTCCTTTTGAGCCTGTGCGTGTGACGTGGTTCGAAAAGCTCCTACGAAATCTGACCTGACACCTCTGACTTTTAATTTATTATTTTAGGCTTTACAAGGAGACACATCAGCGCATGCTCACCATATTTTAGCCTATTTTTATTCAGATTCAGTAATGCTACTTCTTTCCTCTAGCCAGTTTTAACAAAAAATCTTACGTAGTGCAGCTTTATGCACTCACTGAGCACTTAATTAGAAACACTATACCAATACCGGCTAGGGCATCCCTAAACTCTCAAAACAGCCTTAATTCTTTTTTCAGGTCCACTTTCTGTTAGATTCCACTGAAGGGCTTTGAACTCATTGTCATGGTTTATGAAACCAGTTTGAGATGACTTTTGCTTTGTGACATGGTGCATCATCATGCTGGAAGTAGCTATTATAAGATGTGTAAGTCGTGGCCATGAAGAGATGACCATGGTCAGCAACATTACTTAAATAGCCTGTGGCATTCAAGTAATGATTGATATTAATGAGCCCAGTGTACCATGAAAACAGATTCGTGAGGCTACATTTTTCCAGTTTTCAACTGTCCAGTTTTGGTGAGCCTGTGCCCACTGCAGCCTCAGCTTTCTGTTCAACTTTTGTGGCCTATCCACCTCAAAGTTAGATGTGTTGTGCATTCTGAGATGCTTCACTGCTCACTACAATTGTACACAGTGGTTATCTGAGTTATAGTCTGAGGATTCTTCATTTTCCAGATGATGTATGTTCATATTTTCAGGTAAAGTCACGCAATGTTTAAAAAAAAAAAAAAAAAAAAAAAGCAGCGGCATGAAGTTTGAGCTTTACATTACGTTTACGTCACGTCTTCTTCTGTGAGTTTATTGGCCGGCTGCAAAGCAGAAATCTGATTACTGTCTGACTCATGTAGACCCGGAGTTTCCCCATTATCCGATTACTGAAGTGCATGTAAACGTGTTTATCGAATTACTGACAAAATCTGATTTTCTGCAGTTATCGGATTATTAAGTGCACTCACTGTAGCCTTTCTGTCAGCTCGAATCAGTCTCTGCCATTCTCCATTGACATCTCTCATGAACTAGGCGTTTCTGCCCATGAAACTGCGACTCACTGGATGTTTTTTCTTTAGTGCACCATTCTGAGACTCTAAAGACTGTTGTGTGTGGAAATCCCAGGAGATCACCGACAAGATTGCCTGGCACCACCAATCATGCCACAGGGAAAATCCTGAGATTACATTTTTTTCCACATTCTGATGGTTGATGTGAACATAATCTGAAGCTACTGGCCTTTATCTGCAGGATTTTATGCACTGCACTGCTGCCACATGACTGGCTGATTAGAGAATTGCATGAATGAGTAGGTGTACCGGTGTTCCTAATAAAGTGCTCGGTGAGTGTATATTTGAAGAGCAAAACTACACTAATTCTTTTCTGCAGTCCAATGTAATGGCTGTGGGGCCTAGAACATCAGCTATGTTCCAATGAAAATCCATTTACATTAGAGTTAGGGTTGCATAAAATGGACAGAATGTCCTATTCTGGTTATTTTGCAGCATATTGTGATTGTGATAGACCTGCAGCAAACTGTTGTATATTTCCCGCTCAAACACATCTGCTACACCTGGCAGTTAACACGTGATTTAGGTGTGTTTGAACAGGAAAATCTCCAGACCGTGCTGGGCTCTGGCCCTATAAAACTGGAATTTAATATCCCTGCGTGAGTGAACCCTTCATGTGACATGATTGAAGATTATTTTGTCCAAAATTAATGCATTTCTTGGATGACGTGAATGCCTTTGATTCATACAGACACCCACAGAAACTCATTTGAAATGTCTCTGAATGGTCAGGATGTTAGCAGGACAAATATTGTCATTTCTGGGTGTGTTTGCACATTGCAGCCTTAAATCAGTTTGGTCTATATTTATTGGTTAAAATTATGTAGCTGGAATTGTGTATGAGCAGAAATCTTGATGTTTTAGTAATATGTCACACTGTGCTAAACCTCTTCTTCTGTGTGGCCTGGCAGCGCGGACTCTCCTCTGCTCTGGATCCGAATCGATCCGGACATGTCCATCCTGCGGAAAGTAGAGTTTGAACAGGCTGACTTCATGTGGCAGTACCAACTGCGCTATGAGCGGGATGTGGTGGCTCAGGAAGAGGCAATCTCAGCCCTTGAGAAATTCCCCACAGCCGCTTCTCGCCTGGCCCTCACTGACATCCTGGAGCAAGACCAGTGCTTCTACAAAGTGCGCATGCAGGCCTGCTTCTGCTTAGCCAAGGTAAAGGAAAAGCCTTTTTAACCTCACCTAACTTAACCCAACATCTGGAGTGAAGGGTCGAGTGGAGTTAAATGAAATTGGTGGATAATACACAGCTCATTCTCCGGATGTAACACAAATTGCTTTGTTACACTGTGGGTGCCTCATGATTTTACCATTATTGAGAACACAAAGGCAGTGAATGTATTGTTTAATGTACTTACTGTTATGACTTGGACGTGGATCATAGAAGGTTTTGACATCTCATGCCATGCTGTTTGCTAAGACAGGCAACCTATAGAGACAGTAAGCCTTATATTCACAGCATCCAAACTTTATAAATTCCCTGATACCCATATAGAACATTTCTAATGTTAAAATCATTTGTAACAACAGTGTTGTTTTTAGCCTGTTTTCAATATGACCGTAATGTCGATATTCATTGTGATCATGTATTCCTTTAGTAATCATAGTGGTTCTTTCATAAAGAATTAGGAACTATTTCTGCTTTACATAACAGTTAAACAGTCTTTCTCACAATTAAATGCACAAGGAAACAAAAGTAGTCAGAGAGACAGCAAACTAGAGCGAGAGAGATGTGTTGTGAGATGAGCTGGCAGAAGAAAAGCTGTAGCGTCATCTGTAAGGTGAGACCTATGTATCTTTTATGTAAGTCACACTTACTGAACTCTGATCCTTTGAATAATGATCTAATGAGGGACAGTTCATAGCTGGGCATATAAACCTATCGTTGATGCCGGAACTTTGTATTTCCAAAACTTTATATCTCTAAAAACAGTAGATTTTTACTTTTAAGAAAAAAAAAACATTCTGAAGATGTTTTTGATGTAAGTTAATATAACAAGGCAGTATTCTAATTCATTTGTTTCATTTCTATTGGTCTATTCTTCATGAAATTTTGTGTTTTCAAATTTTGTCAAATAGAGATACAAGGTTTTGTTCTAACACAACACAACACTGACACAAACACTTAACATATATGCATCTACAGACAGCAATAGATAAACATTTTTATAAAAAAGAAGTAAATTAATAAGACTTAAATGCATAGTAAGCACATGGCTCAACATGAACAGTCTTTGGTTTGTCTGATGGCCTCAGGCACAAATGACACACTCCATTGGTCAGATCGACGTCTAGGGCAGCGATAAAGGCAGCCCAGGAGCAACAACTCAAAGGCAGGAGTGGAGGATATGTGAAGGGTCTGCTGTTTGTGTAATACATCCAGTGACCTCAGTGGAATACAGTTATTTTGAAGCAAATATGTATCAGGCTCTGTAGGCGATTCTTATTTTGACACTTGGGAATTAAAACCAGCACGTAAAGGAGAACGAAACAACACTTTCCGTAAAAAGAATGTTGTTCTATTGTCTTTCACTTGCTGTTTTTATAAAATGCAAATGTTATAATATGTTGATTTTCATGGGCACTCAGTAAGCTATATACAGCATGAGAAGCATTGGAGACAGCGCACACCCTTGTGGTCAACCAGTTGTAAGTTTTCATTTACAAGTGCTCATTGTGATCTTATGGTCAAAATGTCCATTATCCAAACAATTAATTGGTAAGCTTGTGATTCATCAGCTGGTGGGGTTAATGTTGAAGATGAAGAGGTTCAGGACGAGATTTGATTCATGTCATGGATTTGTGAGTTGAAATGAAAGGTGTTTGTTGTAGATTGCCAATGCCATGATGAGCACCTGGACAGGGCCTCCTGCAATGAAGTCTCTCTTCACTCGCATGTTCTGCTGCAAAAGCTGCCCAAACATTGTCAAGACCAACAACTTCATCAGCTTCCAGAGCTACTTCCTGCAGAAGGTACCACCACTTTATCATCAGTGCTTATACATTCCTTGAAGCAGATGTACATAAGATCTGAATTATTATCAGGCATTTTGTAATTGTATTTGGTGTTTTGGTAGACCATGCCGGTGGCCATGGCTTTGCTCAGGGATGTGCACAACCTCTGTCCCAGAGAGGTGCTGAACTTCATTCTGGATCTCATCAAGTACAACGACAACAGAAAGAATAAGGTGAGAAGTAATTAAAACGCATCATAACCAACACTCAGTTTTTCTTGAGTTTCTGTGCTACTTGCTCTGTAAATGTATTATTTGTTGGTTTGTTTGTTTTGAATGTTTCCCGATGAGAGATAACAAAGCTTTTTGAAAATTGATAAATTAAATTTACTCTGTCAGATGAGTAGGGCCAGAGTTGGAAATCAGTAGAGTGCTGTAAATGGTGAAATTTTTTTCCTCCGATCTTCTAGTTTTCAGACAACTACTACCGCGCAGAGCTGATTGATGCCCTGACCAACTCGCTGACCCCAGCCATCAGCATCAACAACGAGGTCCGCACAGTGGACAGCCTGAACCCAGACGTGCGCCTCATCCTGGAAGAGATCACCCGCTTCCTCAACATGGAGAAACTGCTGCCCAGCTACAGGAACACCATTACTGTCAGGTAGAAAGATGGACGTGTGCGTGTATATGTGTGTAGGTGTGTGTGTGTGTGTGTGTGGGTGTGTGTGGGTGTGTGTGTGTGTGTGTGTGTGTGTGTGTAAATATACTGTAGTTTGTTGTTTTTGTATTTGTTTTTTTCTTTGCCTGTGAAATTTTCAGGGTCTCTTGGGATCCATCACTGAGAATATTTGAGAAAGCGTGGTCTTGTGCAAAGCAAACAGTTTTCACCTAGTTCATCCAGCAGATGCACTGCTTAAACTAATGTTTAACAGGGTGGTGTCTTCACTCACTCAGATTATAAATCACGTGTCAAATAGAGGCAAATCAACAGTAGCCTGGCCATAGTTGTCCTTGAGTGCCCAAAGAATTGTTGTTTGCTCTGCAAGGTCGAATTGCTTTTTGTATAAACACAAGCTGCCACAGTGCAAGCAGAGATTTTCACAGCATCTTTTGTTCTGTCAAAAAATAAAACAGCTAATGCTGTTTTTTGGATGTTAGAAGTCATAACTGAAAATGTCTAGCTGCACAAGAACGTGCAGTATATGATAATAAAACTGCTGTGTACTCAATCCAAAGATCAATGTTCTGCAATTTTGTGTTTGCTTATCTGAGTTCTGTCCAGCTCTTGCCCCGTAGTCATTCTGTCTTCCAGTAAGAAGCATGAAGGTTCAACCTACACAACTGTCAACACGTGCACATTAGTTCCCTGTACACTGATGAAGTAATCAGATGATATAATGTAATTTGTATGCTTTTTTTAATAAATCTTTATTTATATAGCACTTTTAATTAGTTACAAAAGTGCTTTACACAGGTATATAACAGTGAAAAAAGATAAAAACATTCTCTAAATGAACATAGTAGTATAATTACAAACCACACTCGAAAATGAGCCTCCGTGTCTCTAGGCATACAGCAGCCTAAGCAAATGTTTTTGATCTGGATTTAAAATCGCCCATCATGCATTCCTAATATTTCAGAGAGGTTTAATACAGAGTTTAGGAACTACATAAGAAAATCATTTTCCACCAGCTGAGCATTTAGTAATGCTAGGAGGTAGTTAGTAAAGGAAAGCTGCATAGATGGGCTATAACGTTTTATAACAGATCAGTAAGATATGCCATAGCTAGGCGGTTAAGTGTGGTTGTGTTGGCAGATGTTTCAGCTTTGCACAAAGCTTAAGCTAGAATCTCATACTAAAAAATTGGACACTGGGGTGTGAGCTTGCATTTTAATCCATATTAGCTTATACATTTTGGATGTTAGAATTCTGTCAATCATTTATTAATGTCTTGGGTCTAGAGAGAGTGTGTTTATATGTGGAAAAAAGTCCTACATTTACCCACTGGCCGCTTTATTAGTTACACTTACTTTGTATCTACACTCGCTGTCCATTTTATCAGTTAATACATTCTTTACAGTGAACACACTTCTGGCATGATGTGTTTACTGATTTTCACTTGGAAAATCAACAAAACCTGTGATTTGACAAGGGGTATTCAAACATTTGTAAACAACTGTAGGAGTTCTACAGTTGCAGATTATAGGCCGTGTTTGTTCTTACTAATTTGTTAGCCCTCTTCTCATCCCATCAGGACCACCACAGAGCAGGTATTATTTGGGTGGTGGATTATTCTCAGCACTGCAGTGATGCTGACTTCGCACTGGTATTTTAGTGTGTCCTGCACTGGTTCGAGCAGATGATAGATGTACCTAATAAAGTGGCCACTGAGTGTGTGTTGCCAGTAAAGTTTTTATGTGTTACATATTCATCACATTTGCTTTTGTGATCTTTGGGTTGCAGCTGTCTACGTGCTATCCGAATGCTGCAGAAGAACGGCCATATTCCTAGTGACCCCAGCCTGTTTAAGTCTTATGCAGAATACGGTCATTTCGTGGATGTGAGGATAGCTGCGCTGGAGGCTGTGGTGGACTATACCAGAGGTGCCTTTTTATGAACACTCTGCTAATTAAATAATTAAACATAGGTTTTGTGCATAATAGCACCATTTTTAAACCCAAGGCTGCCAAACAGCTCAATTATGAGATTGTATATTAAAATATCTTAGCACTATGTATGAGAGAGGCGTTGGAACAGACTTTTACCTTTTGACTTCAAGTTAAAAACAACCTGAAGTCATTATTGCATTTAAAGCAGATCTGATACTTACGTCACAAATGATGATTGTTTAAAAAGCTTATAAAATGTTCATGACTGCATTTATCGTTTAGTTGTTAACACAGCACATTTCATTCATCAGCAGGAAGACATAACCACACACCACTCTCCTTTTCATCAGCTGTGCGGTAAATCCTTGAGCAAGAGTTAGCTTTTGGGCAAATCTAAGCAACCATAAAGTTTTACGCAAGTCCTTATGACCATGTTCACTTTATAGAGTCATTGACAAATTGCCAGTTAAGTTTTATGTGGAAAATGGTACCGAAAAGCCAAACGTTTGCTATTTGGACATAGGTAGGCAAAGGTCCTATTGTTGAGCTTACTCACTTAAGGGCAGCTTTTAACGTTTGCAGCAGCCAAATGGTATCACATTTAGGCTAGTACAGATATTTAGATTTGTTTATCCTGGTTTTCTTCAGCCGAATTGAGAGGTAGCTCAGCCTGGCTGAGCATCTTAGGCCTTATGTACAGCTTGTTAATCAGACTCTGCCAGGCGTAGCAGGGGGCTGGCGCTGACAGTAAGGACCTTGTGTACCTCTGTAGCCTAATGGCATGTGTGTGTTTGTTTTTATTCACTGTTTATTGACAGTTGACAGGAGCGCCGACGAATTTCAGTGGCTGCTGGACATGGTCCAGAATGACCCAGTACACTACGTCAGGTCAGCAATGTAACAGTTTCTCATTTTTGGGGTTTATGCATGTTTTCCTTTGCCTAAGTCTTCATACATTAGTAATGTGTTCTTGGGGTGATTAATGAAATAATGTTTAGGTTGAGTAATAGTCTGGATTCCTTCAGCAGTGCTACGCTTGTATGCAAATGTTTGGGTGCCCCATGTCAAATTACACATCCTTTACAGAGAATGCACTTCTGCACATTTTCATGCACATATTACTGTTTGTATGCTGAATTTAACATACTGGAAGAAAAAAACATAAAATAGCCTCTTTAAAAATTATGGCACAATTTATATTTTATTCTGTTTTTTCCGATATGTTAAAACTCAAATAAAGAGAAATTGTGCACTAAGTTCCCTGTAGAGGATTTGGACTTTTTTTTTATTTTTTTTTCTTTCAATCAACAAAACGTCATTTGACCAGAGGTGTTCAAACTTTTGCATATAACTTTGAAGCTCACTGTGAATCCTTTGATACTGGTGATTGCAGGGTTTTTCATTTTTACCTATATTTTTCTTTCAAGTTTTTATTTTTTACATTTAATCATTTTATTTTTCTTTAACTTTCATTTTTCCCCACAGACATAAGATTCTTAGTATGCTGGCCAAGAATCCACCCTTTACCAAAGCAGCAGAGTCTTCCCTATGCAATGAAGCTCTAGTGGACCAGTTGTGGAAGCTGATGAATTCAGGTAGGTTTGCCATTCAGGCCACTGGAAAATGTAGTCCTAATCATGCTTTTGTAATCTGTAAATGAGCTGAAGAGCTGTTCCCCTTTGCAGTGGCTGTGGTGATTTGGCAGCCACTGAATAGGCTTTGTGTTTTCAGACTTTCGTTCGTCAGAACCATAAGTTCTGCCATTTGTTGAAGCCTCCAGCCATTATCCTAGGAACATATTGATTTCTGTTGCAAGCCCCAAAACAGTTTGCCTTTTGGAGATTTTCCAGCTTTTAGCTTTATGAGTAGTCTTATTTCCACATGCCACAAACCAGCCGAATTCTGAACTTTTCAGCTGTCCTTTAGTGTACATGTAAGTCTCTACCAGTAGGCCTCACCCTGGGACATGGAAAATCTCATAAAAAATGATTCTTAACTGTGATTTAATAGAAAACATGCAGTGCTTTATAACCTGCTTTCGATGACTGGCCGCACTTCTTACAAATTCAGGAGAATCTGTTCTTTCACAACCTCTGGCAGTGTTTTAAAGATTTCTGCCTTTATTCTAATAGGCTTTACTGTGTAAAAACTTGCTTTTGTACTTTGAGGTTTTGCATCCACTTTTGGAGCCAGCCTTCTGTGCCAGGACAAAGGAAATCTGCCACTTTTACATTTGCTTCAAAAGTGTAAAGGCATACAATAACTGCTGTTGTCATCTACAAACAACTTGATTCTTGTAGTCTTTCCTGAAAGAAGGACTTCACAACTGTTTCAGTGATGTGATGTAACAGTTCAGTTAAATGGAAATCAGGACTAGCTATATACATGTGTATTTTTTTTTTCTATATTTGTCCGCGTGTCTTCACATGTCCAGGCACATCTCATGACCGGCGCCTACGCTGTGATGCGGTGAACCTTTACCACACTCTGTTTGGACTGACCAGGCCCTCGTGCCTACCTCTTCCTGAGCTGGGCTTGGTGCTCAACCTGAAGGAGAAGAAGGCTGTCCTCAACCCCACCATCAAACCTGAGCAGGGCTCTGGAGGCCCAGAGCTGCCCCCTGCTGTGGTCTTCACTAGCAGTGTAAGCTCACAATAGACAGTAAAAGGGTCTTTCCTTTTTCACATTTCAAACAGAGGTTTTGTCAGTTTTGAAGCTTGAAGCCCTGTTTTAGTATGAAGTATGTTTGTGTATTTCGCCTTTAGCAATATTCTAATGGCTATGAAATGTTATAATTGTCAAAGTTTAAATCATTTCCCTATTTTGACCCTTCGTACCATCTAGAGGTGCAATCCACGATTGTAGCCCTCTAGTTCAGATTGCTCAGAGCTACAGTTCTCCATTGAGAGACTCCACCATAACAAGAATACACACACTGTATGAACGAGAATGAGATTGAGAGGTTACGGTCACTTAAGAGTTGGAACAGTTGACTGTACATATGTTAGATACGATATATACAGTTATGAGTTGGAACATGCAACCATTGTTGCTCTTCTGTTTGTCGATGATGATGATGATGATGATGATGATGATGAACTGTGTTTACACTATGGAAATAATGCCATTTTCATGTTCAGGTTGATGTGCA
>JAILXH010146881.1:42519-56302 GCA_023558415.1 Piaractus mesopotamicus
CAAAAAAAGGTAAATGCAATCTGCTGTTGCTATTTTCTGTCCTTTTTTGTTTTATGGTTCATATGATTTATATACAGTATATTTATATGTTTTTTTGGAACATCACCTGTTTTAAGGAAAATCTGTAATAAAACTCCTATAACTTTATTTAATCTTATTAAATAAAATAATACTGAGTAACTCAACATCTTGCAAACTATTTCAGCTGTGCTTTTAATAGAAGTTACCATAAAACACACGCATTCATGAACTCCTTATGGTGTCAGTTCATGGCGACTTGTGTTATTAGCATGCCCTGCTGGACAAACTTAAGGCTGGAGATGACTTCCAAAGCCATCCGCACATGCTTTACATTACAAAAAATGAGGTGTTTTACCTCATTATAGAAGTTTTCATTATTCAGCTAATCACCAGGACACTTCAGCTTTAAGGAAAATACTGCAAATTATAAATCACATACTGAGAAACGTGCAACAGAGAAAGTAGGGACTTACCAAAGCCTCATAGTTTTTAAAGGCCCCATGATAACCCAGTGTTTTAATAGTAAAAGTAAATAAAATGTTATATGCACATACTATTTAATATAATTTATTACCTTTTTCTTATCCAGTTTTCTGGTCGTAGATAGACATCAGAGGAACCTTTGCTACTTCTAAATGTTCTAGGGCCTGAACATAGCTGCTTTAGGGTAATATCCAGTAACTTTAGCTTGGTTGCTTTACTACAGCATGTAACACTGAAGAAAATTCTGAAGCATGTTGGTTTCTCGATTCCATGCATTCAAGTTAAACTTAATGTGAAGTATCATAAGTAGAAGGTGAAGTGCTCTGGGAATGATAAAGCCAATATTATAATGCATAACAGAGAGAACTAATAGGCAGCTTCTTAACAACACCCACACACCTCTTAAAGGAATGTAAACCCCAATTTCCCAACATATTTATCAAGCTGTTACTGGTAATAGGGGTCAATTCTCTGTCAGTTTCCCAACTTGGCAGTAATTGCCTTTTAAGCATTGTTATCGAGTTTGTTGTCAGTCATTGATGATATCCGATTACATCACCCTATCGCCCAGGCCTAGTGTGCTGTGGCCTTTATAGAAGAACAGTTTGGTTCTTGACCTCTTGGTGCACTCCTGACATTATCTAGTTTTGATAAATTCCTTCAGCAGCACATCTGAAATAATTTAATATATGATTTAATGTTTGATTAGCTAAACTAAGTATTCAACAGTAATTGTAAATACTAGAATTATGAGAGGAGAGGTTTGGAAATGGTTAAGCTACAATCACTCACACACATAAAATTTCAACGTATTGTGTATTTGTTCATTTGTATTTATTTTAATAATGTTTTTGAGCAAATAAATGCTTACTGACCGGATAAAAAGCTTTACATATGGTTTTTGCCGATTGCTTAAGACCTTTGCACAGTACCATATATGGAAAAGGATGATTTAAAATAAATGGATTCTTTACTTATTTATTTAAGTGTGGACCAGGCTGTCTAATTTTACTGTGTTGAACTCATCTTGCAGTGTAAAAAGCCTGACCAGCATTTTAAGCCCTACCTGAAACAGCACCTTCCAAAACGTCTCCACTACGCCAACAACCGCCGCATTGAGGAGATCCACCTGATGGTGGAAAGAAAATGGCATGTAGCAAGGTAAAGCAATAGACTTAGATTATCAATTTTTTTTATGTCCTAGATATCCTAGTTATAAGATTGGAATGGATAGGCATAGTATTGGAGTGCAAGTGCAAATGTATGTTAATGATTCAGAGCAGCAGTGCTGATTTAGGACTGCCAAACAATCATGGAAACACTACACAATGACATAAATGGGACCACAGGCCCATCTTTTTCAGAGGAATTAGGTCATATAGTTTGCTATCTCATGGTAAGTCATACAGGTTATATAGTTCATTATTTATCTTGATTGCACATATGACCCATAGTTGGCTCTCCAGAGGTCCTTCTACTTAATCAGCAGAGTATAACAAGTTAGATTAGCGTTTTCTCAACTGACATTTGTGCACCTGTTAACCATCAAAACCAGTGCTCTAAAAGCACCAGAGACTGGAGCCTTGGTTAGGAGTGTTACCTCTTCTGTAAGTTCTTAATCCTCTTCTCCACAATATCCTTAATAAGCCTTAAATGTTAATACTTGTCCACTGTAGAAAGCTGTGACTCCTAAAGTAAACCCATGAGGTCATTCCCAGAGCTAATGACGTCTTCTGAACACACTACATAAAGAAGATGTAGACGAAGAGAGAGAAGCAACTCCTTGTAATGCTGTAGGGAAGCCCTCCTCTGTTTGCCTTGGCATGCAGCAGGGCTCAAATGAAAGAGCTTTTTTAGGCCTACCATTGGAGATACAGACATGTCTAAATGGTGGCACCAGAACTCTGAAGCAACTCCTTCTTCATAGGGCAGTGTTTCACCAGGCCTGTACGTAGTAGCATGAAGCAGGCTTTTAAATCATCTTCTTGGATGGAATGAGGTGAAACAGAATGTTTGTGTGTGCTGAGGTCTCCTGCTGTTGTGTGATTTACACTACATGCTTGCAGCACCTAGATGGGCTGCAGGAATCACTTAATCAGCAGTCTGGCATTTTCAGCTCGGCCCATCGCTGCTCAAATGTTTGTCATTTTTGCTGATGTAAACATTCCTGTTGACATATATCTGATCGGCTCAGGGGTCTAAGGGTCTGATGACCTAAATCTACGCCTGTAAGAGCAGAGTAACTAGTTTTTCCACCGCTTGTATTATCAAAAATGGTTATTTTATAGTGAAAGCTACAGTGACCCTGTTACCTCTGTCTGCCACAGGAAGTTTCCTGAGGGGAAGAAGCATCCAGGCAGATGCGGTTTCTCGGGCGACCACGGATATGATAATAAGATTACTAGCATGCAGGTATGCACACAAAGCTGCAGGTAATATTTTGAACAGGGCTGTGGTGTGTTTCTTACTCACTCGGTTCTCTCTTGCAGACTGTTTTCCTTGGATACGGACCAATGTTTAAATTCAAGACGAAGATACCACCGTTTGAGAACATTGAGCTGTATAACGTCATGTGTGGTATGATGACTGATTTCATTGTTTTGTGTTTTTTTATTAAAATTTCAATTTTTTTATCATATTGTTAGTACCAAGAATTGTAAATAAAAGCTAAAAGGGGCTAGTTATTTGCATTAGTAAGCTGCATAAAAACTAAGGACTTTAGCATCAATGAGACAACACACTGTATTGATTTATATCAGAACTGTATTACTCAAACCCTCTTTCATCGTTCCTTCATAGACCTCCTCGGCTTGAAGCCTGTTCCTAACAACGGAACCCATGGTAGTCTGAACCACATTTTGAAAAACCCTGTCCACAAACCTAGCATGCCTGAAGAAGTATCCAAGCCAACCCCCTCTGGGCCCATCACAGCCATTACTGATGACCTGGGGTGCACTTGTGATGAAAAGGTCAGCAGCTTCGCACAATCATTTTGAGGGCATCATGATGAGGTTCTCACTCATTTTTAAATTGTAAAGATCTCTCTGCATTTATTGTGGTTTAGGCTCACCTGCACATTAAAATGTTCACATTCCCAAAAGAAAAACTGGGTGACACTTGTTTTGAGTGGTCCTTTTAAATGAAACAAACACTCAACAGACTCTCAGTAACATGTCAAAAACATGTGAGTGTTAGGATTAGATTTTGGGTTGAGGTTAAGGTTAGGGTTAGGATTAGGGCCTGGGTTAAGGTTAGGATTAGGGCTAGGGTTAGGGTTTTGGGTTTGGGTAAGGTTGGGTAAGGTTAGGTTTTGTGTAATGGAAGTAACATTAACAATACATCCACTTAATGTAAGTAATGTATCAACAGAACGTCTACAAGATATTTACTTCACTGTATTCAGAAGCTTCACTGTTCATTGCTGTTGTATGTGTTACTGACCATCTGTTAACAGTTTATTAATCACCTACAAATGACCGCTCCAAATAAAGTGTTACCAAAAACTGTTACATAGGGTAACTTTGTAGGGTTACTTTTTAGTCTTAAGAAGGTCAATACCATAAAGACACCAAACACAAAGCCACAAGTGTACAAGATTGCTTTACCATTAATTCACTAACTTATAACCAGCTGCTGAAGATTAAGTAAAAAAGTAACTGCAATAAACTGTTAGCACAGTAGTCAAAGCTCAAATACTTTAATACCAGAACAGACAAAAAGTTAAGTTACCTTATTGGTAGACTGTAATGACCAAGCAAAAGTTATAATGTTTGACACACTAGCTACTTAAGTTATATATGTTGGCAGCAGTGCATAAAAAACATCCTCTAACGTTACTCAACATTAGCACCTTGCTACTGTTAGCGTCTCTGGCTTTAGCATTTCTTGTCAGCTAGCTTGCATTAGCATAGCTAGCTTGCTAGCTAGAAATTTACCTGCCAGTTTTGTTTATTAGTATTTAATCATATCACTGGCTTTTGTCACCATTTAACACATTTGTGATAGTATTCTTGGTTGAATATTTGAGAAATACCTCCATTATCAAGAGAAATGTTGTGCCTTAAAATGACCTGTAAATCACTTCTGAAAAAATGCTATTCCAGATCCACTATGTAAACTAGTGGATCTTTTTTTATCCTGCTTGGAAATACAACAGAACTTTAATTGTCTAGATAAGGTTCTCCAAATCATATTGGGCCGGTTTACTGGACCTAGATTAAGTTGAATCCTAGACTAAAGTCTTTTCAGCGGTAAATCACCATTGACGTTGCAGTTTAATCCTAGACTAGCCCTAATCTGTGTCCAGGAAACCGACTCATTTTGTCTTTGTGTTTAAAAACAAGAAATAAATAAAAATGGTAATAAAATTTCTTGCTCCTACAAGTGATTTTGCTTTCCGCTGATGTGTAGATCTCTTGCTAGAGATTTTCACCTTTAATCTTTTGCAGTTGCGTTCAAAAAGTAGGGGGCAGAGGGCTTTGAAAGTGGCCCTGGTAAGAGGCTATAACCTGGAGTCACTCTGGCTCTGTCTCTTACAGAACAAAGTGGAGGAGCTCAATCAACGACTGAGACAAGTTATCAATGGTAATGACCCCCTCACACCACACTGAAATGGTTTAGTTTGTTAAATTAAAAACACACACATTAATCCTATTCTTTCCAAATAAGCTTAACTTGTATCTAGAATAAAACAGAAGTTTTTAGTATTACTTAATAATTTGTTTTATATATCAAATCAGCATCAACATTGCATCAATAAAAATATCTCTTTCAGAACATTGCAGTTTTTCAACATTTTTTTTTTTGTTTTTTTATTTCATAGACAGCAAGAATCTTCCTCATGGTCGCCCAGCAGTCATGTTCCGCACCAAGTACGGCATCCTCCATCATAGTGACTACATCAGCGGATACAGTGAAGCTCTCTCCATGCCTCTGTGGACCTCCTATACCGTCTCTAAACAGGTACTTTACAGTTTAGTAGAGAGTTTGAGAGTCTGTATGGATATGGCAAGTATACGTTGTGGTGAGATGGAGTTTGTTGTCTATCATGGTGTGTGGGAGACCTCAGATTTTAATTTTATTGTATTTTCTGATGGAATATTGTTACGGTCAGTCTCTGAAATCTTACTTTAAGCTTTGATGTCTGTCATTCATGTTACTGAAAGAGTTTTGCTGCATACGAATCTCGTTATGCTAATTTATGTGGTTGGTGTATTTCAGGTGAATGTGACTCCTCTTCCCGAAGCATTGAGTAACTGCGTGAGGCCTGATGCTAGAGTTCCTCCAGCCTACAGCCAGTCCTGCACCAGCTACCGAGCTGACAAACAGATCTCCTATGGTTTTCTCTACCCACCTCGTGAGTCACACCTTTCTGAGACACAGATTTATCCTCTTTATTCTTAAGGGCCTGTATGTGAGTTCAGACTATCATAACTACGTAACTTGCATATAATTAGTTACCATATACATTATAGTAGTTACTGAACAATAAATCTTAAAATGAATAATAGGATAATACATCAGCCTAGCCCCAGGTTAACAATGACTTGTAATGGGACTGTCCAAGTAATTAAAACTAACACCAAAATCTGGTACTGATATAGCCATATTAAAATCTGGTACTAATATAGCCATATTATACTGTACATTTCTGATATGTTTAAATGGGCATTTCTAATAAATAATGCATCTGTCATTGCAATTAGTCAGAATATTTGTAAACCAAGTCAGAATATTTGTAAACATACTTATTTTTATACCAAATGCACCCCAGTATATGATGGATTAGGTTTAGGTTTTTATTATATTATAGTATTAAACCCAATGAAGGAAAGTGAAATTAGTTTGGCACCAGCATAAAGGCAGTAACTGAAATTAGCATTATCCCTGTGGTGGTAGTCTTATATGCAAAAGGTACTTCTGAAATGAAAGTGCCTTAATTAAACACTGCTATATTATGCGTGACATGTTTATGATTATATACCAAAAGTAAAAAATTTGTTAAATATTATTTAATCATGGCATTATCAGTGTGAGAAGAATTGCTTAAAAATAGAATTCAATGGCCAACTTGGACAAAGACAGCTTTAATAGTATGCAAGTTTGCTAATATCCACAATAATGACATTTGTAGTGTCTAGTTTGTCAGACTGTAAATATTTGGAGGTGAACTATCTGAATATTTTCATATTTATTGATAAGATTACTGAAAGTGTTCTGTTTTTCCAATAAATTGGTTTAAAATCTGGGAAAATCCTGTTGTACCGATGTTATCCACCTGGAAGTAAGTTGTTGTTGCGCTTGCTAATGTAAGGCTATGCTGTACATGAGTGTTATGCGTTCTGCCATTAACATCAGACTTACTTCAAAAAATGGAATTGCATCTAATTGTTTTGTTCATTGGTCTGTGTCTCATGATTTACAGAGTTGGCCTCGACCCAAGAAGCAAGATACGATGCAGTGCTCATCACCAACACTGTGCCAATGTATCCAGCGTTCAAGCGTAAGAATTCCAGCCATCTTTTCACCGACCGTGCAGTATGGTCTTCCTTAAGTAGGCAGTCATAAGCAAGATGTCGTCCAGCTGTTTTTATTCTCTTAAAAGTTTAATGGAGTTGTTCACACAGTTATCTGCAAAACTAAGCACTTAAATGCATGAGGAACAAGTCCATGACTTTAACCACACTCTCAGCACTTCAGCATGTGTATCCAATCATCAGTTAACAGTTCACTCATGCTGGACTGACCAAATGCAGCCCCTTGGGTTCGTGCTCCATTACATTTAATTGTTCAATATGGTGGTGACAGCTGGTATCAGAAGGAAGGCATTGTAATTCAACTTTGTAATTAGCTCTTCATGTTATAAGTGAAACTGGAAGCAAATGCCTGAGATCTGATTAGTCTCACTCTTACTCACTTAGTAAGTGAGAAGCGCTGTCAGACAGAATTGATTTCACATTTTATTGACTGACGTCTGTGTTGAATTATCGCTGCGTAGCCTTCAGAAAGACTAGGTGGGCTGTGTTGTGTCTTTCAGGAAGTTATATGTTGTGCTTAGACAAAATGACCACCATGAAAAAACCCAGGGGAAAAAAAATCTTTAAAGAAAGAGTAGTGTGTGTGTCTGCGTGTGTGTCTTTCAAAGCCGTGTGTGGCCTGTGGTATGTACTTGGGTTGAAAACGACCCACTGTGTGAGAGGTGCCTCTGTTTCAGATTAGCTGTTCACACACCCTGCATCCCCTCAGAGGAAATGAATCAGTGCACACACTGCTCACGTGAACGCTGATAGAAAAACACACACAAACTATCAGAAACTCATTGGAGTTTACCTTTAATACAATATAAAAGGTTTTTAATTATGTTGCTCAAACGGACTCATCACACCATGTCAGAGACCACCCTTCATTTATTGAATTTTCGGCCTAAACAGCAGCAACAAGTACAGATTATTCTTTTTTCAGGAGGTATTTCTGGGGAGATTAGAAATAAAATAATCCACTTGTATAAGGAAAAGTTAAAGGACAATTAGTTCCCAAAACTGGAGTTCAAGAAATGATCTAAAGATATAGAGAAAATAAGACTCCTAAAATCTGTGTGAGACCTGGTAGACCACCAAAACTGTCACCACCTGATAAACAGTAGGAGGAAATCAAGCTCTACTCTTGCTTCAGACCTGAAAAAATCTGCAGCTGTTTCTGTCCATCCTTTTGCTGTGAAAAAAACTACTCAAAACTAGGAGCCCGAAAGAATGTGTAGCTGCCAAGATGCCGTTACTGAGAAAAGTACACGGAAGAAAATTCGCACTTGAACCTTGAAACTGGACATCTGAGATGCAGAGTGAGGTTTTGTGGACTGATTTGTGATTTTATGGTCTGTGGTTTTATGGTCCAATTTCGAAATTGAGATTACTTGAAACATAAGAAGCAGAAAATGTACCAGACTTCTAAGACTGAACTTTGGAGGTGTGGAAAAATTGTGAAAAGTCTGAAAGCAAGTCTCCTGAAGAGTGGAAGCTGTAATAAAGACACAAGATGGACACAGTAAATATTGAAAAAAAAGATATTTTTTGCTAATGCTGAAAAACAGCTTTGTATTTTGGCCGTTTTGACTGGAAATTAAATAAATTAAGGGTGGTTTTTGACTGTTGCACAGCACTGTATGCATATATATCCAGTCTTTCCCAATGTTTGGAGGAGTAGATGGGTGTAGAGGACGCTTGGCAGATGGAGCAGAGTGCGAGGGCTGGTGTGTGAGCGTAGCATGTCTGCTTTTGATTAGCTGGACTGGAAAAGGGAGCATTGAGGTTCTCTTTGAAGAGCTGCCAACTGCAGAAGCTCAAGGCCTTTTCTCTCTAATTCTCTCTCTCTCTCTGTCTTGCTGTCTCCTCAGTACTCCCCCTCAAGTCTGTGTGTAGCCCACTTACCCCTATGCCATGCCATCTGACCTCTTCTCCTGACATCTGGAATAATTAAATACCCAATTACACTCCCCATTTACCTCCCATGCTGTTCAAACGGCCATTTCAGACGTGAAAGAATAGTATGTTTGTGAAATATTGTGCGCTAATACTGTGGGTGATTCCATGGTTGGGGTGCCATGTAGCTCTTGTCACTCTTAAAAATTAAACATTTTTTTAACAGTTTTTAACATCGAATCTAAGACAACATCCATTTACGCATTTAAAAAAAGTGGGAGGAACAGGAACAATATCTAATTTTTACAGTTTCTTTGCTGACAGTTGCTTAAATAAGTAACAGAGAGAGTTTTTTTTTCAATAATAGATAATACACAAAATGTGGGTAACCAGCATTCATGCTAATGGCATTAGAATATGTACAGACATTCCACTTACAATTTATTTTCTTTAAAGAATAATTATATTCCGTGAATATAATTCAGAAATTCAGAAAATTCTGTTGAATTTATGGAATATTCCATAAAAATGAAAAATGTTGTTTCAAGCATGTTAATGTTAAATGTATTCACACATTAATGCAAAAATAAACAGAATTTTCAAGTATTTAACTTACATACATTTTTTAAATGTAATATCAGTGACTAATATAATCCGTCCATCTCTGTGTGATAGGTGTGTGGACTTACTTCCAGAAGACTCTGGTGAAGAAATACGCCAGTGAGAGAAATGGGCTCAATGTGGTCATCGGTCCCATCTTTGACTACGACTATGATGGCCTTCGAGACTCAGCAGAGAAGATGAAACAGTACGAGAAAAAAAAGAATGCAGTAACATTTTCATTTTTGCAAGTTTTCCTGTAACAGAAGTCTGGATATTTTTTCTTTTGAACAGTAGGTTCTGAAAGTATCTTTTCATGTGTGTGTGCAGGTATGTAAGTGGCTCCATGCCAATCCCCACTCATTTCTTCATTGTGGCAACAAGCTGTCTGGACTACACACAGGCTGTGGACTCCTGTGATGGACCTCTCAGTGTCTTCTCCTTCATCCTGCCTCACAGAGCGGATAATGATGAGACTTGCAACGTAAGCTGGACTCTCCTCGTTTTTTCCACCTCCGCTCTCAAGTATCATACTCTTTCTTTCTTTCAGATTTCTGCTGTTTCTTCTCATCCCTCTTTCTTTTCTTTGCTGCACTTTTGGCTCATAACCTATCTGTTCTCGTTACTGCTAATCTTGCATCAATTTGGCATGAAAGTTTTACAGAATATATCGTTTATTTGTCTAATAATTTCTGGTCTTAATTTTTTTCAATCAAATACAGCACAATTTTTTTTTTTAAATCAAGGCCTCTGTCAATTTATGTCTTAGTTTCCACTTCACTTTAATAAGCTGTGATAAAATACAAGCTACAGTAAATTAGAAATATTTGAAATATTTTATTTATATTTTGTTTATAAATTAAATACATATTGTGATTATATTAACAGCTGTTATATATGCTATTATATATGTTCGTTTAATGGTATTATTGTGATCATTATCATTATTGGGAGAAGGAGTAGCAGTTATGTGTGTATAACGTAATATATAATAGCAAAAACAATTTAAACAAAGCTACTAGAAAATAATGCTAATGCTCTATAGCCTGTCTACAGCCCACAGTCAGCAATGTTGTATCTAACTAAATAATATTTTGAGGCAGTATTGTAAAAGGGGGACTTTACCCATTGCCTGGGGGATTTCTTGCCCCAAAGTTCCCGTTTTTTTTATTTTCACTCAAAAATAAAAAAAGATCATCAAGCATGTCAATAAATTTGATCGACTGACCCCAAAAAATTCAGTGATCTAGATGAAAGTTCAAAATTAATTGGACCATAGCCACTGATTAATTATGGCTCCAATATTTGATCAGGAAAGAAAATAACTGGGGTCATCTTACCCCTTATCCTACCCCCAAGTTAACCTGTGTTATTATCTTACAGAGAGTTTTGGCTTATTTATCTGAGTGGCCTGTGCTGCTCATGATGCACTTATCTGAAAACTGAGGTCTTCAGTGTCTTTTTCAGAGAATTTTTTTTACCCATGGCTCAGTGTGAACATTTGACATGGTTTTTGTTCTTCATCCAGAGTTCAGAGGACGAGTCAAAGTGGGTGGAGGAGCTGACGAAGATGCACACGGCACGTGTGCGGGACGTGGAGCTCCTGACAGGACTTGACTTCTTCCGCCGCACGAGCCAGAGTTACACCGACATCCTCTCTCTAAAGACGTATCTGCACACGTACGAGAGCGAGATCTGAACCACTGCTGTCCTTCTGCTCGGCATCCTCGTCCTGTCAGAATCCCACCCTTGCCCCTCTGCCACCACCACTACTACCCCGCACCCCCTACCCCCTCCACTGCCCTGTCCTATGAGATGGTGTATATTTTTATACAAGCTGTCATATTTATTGTCTTTCATGTAACGTTTTTCAGCAATTTCCTTTTTTCTTCAATGAATTACACACACGAATGGTCCTCTTTTTAATGAGTTTAAATGACAGTGTGAAGACGTTGCTTTTGCCTTTTATTCAAGGTTTATGAGTGAGTGATGTGTGCTTTGGTGAGCGTGAATAAGCCTGAGAAATGTGAGTGTGAGTGAGAATTTCTGTACTGTATACTATAATGAAACTTGTAATATTGTCTTTCAACATGTACCACTTGAGTGATTCGACTTGTTTACTATGCTTTGAATGAATTTCATGACATTAAACACTTTTATACTTACGTACTATCCTCCTCATTTTGGGGAAAACAGTGGCACCTGGTGGTCATTTGGCAGTTTAGCACGTTACGCAGTTCCATTCACAGGAGGGAGCTATTTCATCACAAATCAACACCAGTTGGCGTGGCGTCTTAGTTTCTTTAGCACTTCAGGTTTCTGGAGCATGGCTGAAATCATGAAATCTTAACTACAAACACCGGATTAATTCGTTTATTATTATTATTATTATTTATTATTTATCCTTTTTGTTGCTTAAATCATGATTGAATCCTTATATACAATGAACACATCAGTCTATTTATTATTTTTTATTCACTCATTATTTTACTTTAGTCTGTCAAAAGGCCAAAGAATATTGTGAATATGACAGGGCTCAAAGTGTTTATCTAGTTCTCAATGAGAGTAGTGTGACGCAACCATCTACTGCATGTTTCTGCTCTGATCTCCCCACAAGCTGCATAGATTGTATAATCAGAAAGAAAAATCATATCCCATCTCCATTATAAAAAGACCTTCTCGACTGGCTTAAAGAATGAAGAGCAGCATAGGTTTGCCATCAAACTAACATTTCCTGGTTAGATTTATGACTGTGTCATGGTAACACAATCATTCCCAAGGTTTTGTTATTGTAACATCTGTGATCAGTTGCATATTTTGACCATAAAAAATAAAAAATAAAAAATACAACCTAGGGTCAAAGAACGTGACATCATGATGACATTGCAATGATCTGTTGATGACGCATTCTGTCAGGCAAAAAACATTGGTCAGTATTTTTTTTGTATGCTGTTTTGTTATTGTAAAATATAAGGCTAAAGTGCATGGTGCTTACACAACACAGCTTACGTCTGTGGTTGTGTGTGTGAGGTGCAGTTCTTGTGACACTAAAGAAGGATCGGTTTGGAAGTTCAGGGAGACCATGAGGTGGTTACAGTTTTCTTGACTCTTATTCTGAGATCACGACTAAATTATCTCAAGATAACAAAAGTTATTTTCTTCACACCACTGATTTTTCTCGCGATCTCAAGATCATCAGGATTGTCAAGCTATCTTGAGAAAACATTTATTATCTTGAGATCACAAGACAAATAAGTCATAATAACTCCAGATAACAGTCCAGAAAATTATAACTACCTCATGGACTCTCTGGATAGTTGGTTAGATTCGTTACTGTGGTTGTGTTTGAAGCTTTGAGTTGACCCTGGCAGCTTTTAATCCTCACAATTATTCGACTGTGAATGTTCTTAAATGGCATGAAATTCACAAGACATAGGAGTGATCTATATCAAATTATTACAATAGATCCTTCTGCAGTGAGAATGTGCTTTCTTTCTTTTACATACATGCCAGAGCGTGTACTCAGTAAACCACTGCTACTCAACCACTGATTAACATCTTTCTGCAAGCTCCCTACTAATCACTCCACCAGTAGAATAGAAATCGACTCAGATATTTTGAGGGAATATAAACAGTTATGTAGCCTCATGTATGTATGAGAGTAATACATGAACACAGCCGACAGCTCTAAAGTGTTGACTTTCATTATTTTATCATTTGTCTTTATCTCTTTTTTTCATGCACTTATGCAGTAGCTCACTGCAACCACATGGTGGCGACATATCACTATCCAACCATTTAAGATCAAGACTTGACGCCCCTGATAACTCGGTGGTACTAGTCACGTTAGTTGAATCGCCGCCTCTGGCCTGATGAATAATTTAGAGTGTCTTTTGTGTAAATTCGTGTTCATGAGTTGCGTCTTCATTTCTTGCTGTGTCTTTGTTTCCATTATCCAGTGATGATATTTATGATAGGAAGTTGCATATTAGTAACAGGAGGATGTGTCCACTGTGCCAGACAATGTAGACTTTGGAAAAGGCATTTTCACAGACTTTGTGTATTTTCATCAGTTTCATCAGTGATTATAAGTCGGTCTAATGAAAAGCTCAATGAATATGTGAGCAAAACGACCAAAGTCAGAACCCCTAAGGTAACATGGTGAATAATGTTTAATAAGGTGAGGCCCCAAATTACTATATTGAGGCCACAAGTTATGAGAAACTTACTTCGTGGCCTCAATATAGTAATTTGTGGACTCAATG
>JAILXH010146903.1:3130-13150 GCA_023558415.1 Piaractus mesopotamicus
AGTGGGATGCATAGGTTTGTCTTTGGAATGTACTTGGCAGAGGGCCAAGTCCCTGTGAGGCAGCTCATGGATGGGAGAGGGGCTTGAGAGGGTGGGGAATGGTACATTGGGAAGGAAATTATCCTGCTAGGCGTTGTAGCAATTAGATAGATGAATGACCATGGGTTTTAATTAGAGCACTGGGTACACATTCCACTTCATTATTCAATGAAACTGAGCTAATTCCGCAGACCAACAGTGGGAAGAGCCAAGGCGCTCAATCAGCAAACTGCCTCCGAGATTGAGCCGGAGAGAGACGAGGGAGCAGGGCAGGGGAGCGAGAGGCACTGCTAGCCTGGAGGAAAACAAAAAGATCAAGGCATGGCAAGGCAGAAGGTCCAAACTACATGAAGAGAGCTACACAAAATTGCCAGTATAATAGGCACGTAGGTTGCTTTAGACAAGCTAATGAGGAAAGTTACTAGATTTAACAAGCACAACCTTAAATGCAAATGGAGACTCCTTATCTTCTACACAAAGTCTTTTCTCCTCAGTGGGCGACATCTCAAAGTGCTTGTCAGTAAAATATATATTTTACTAGGCCTTCGGTCAGTGTTCACCTGATGGTTGGCATGGGCAAAACAAGGTCCTGAAGACCTTAAACATGGCATGATGGCTGGTGATAGTTGTGCGGGAAACAAAAAACCACCTGCGATCAGTAATCCTGTGGGCAAAAACCAGGCAAACCAAATCTGAATTCAACACAGAACATAATCTCAAAATGCACCACTTATCAGATTTGTCTCAAATGGGCTACAACAGCTGAAGACCATGCTAGGTACCAATGATGTCGGTGAAGAACAAGAGAGCACATCTCCAGAGGGCAAAAGCGTTATAAAAGGACCGCTGAGAAATGGAAAACAATTGCTAGGTAAGACGAATCATGATGATAGAAGGATCAGAATTTGGTGCAAGCAGCATGAGTCCATGGTTGGCATGAACAGTTCAGGCTGGTGGTGGCAGTGTGATGGTCTGGCTGCTGTTTTTTCTGGCTCACTGAAACCCCTGACACCACTTAAAAATATGAATGCCCTGGTGTAGCTGAACATTGTTGCTGACCAAGTTTATGGTTTAGCAGGAACATGACAGTGAATTTTCATGACTTCAGTGGCCTGCACAGTGCCCAGATATCAATGATCTGAAGCATTTTTGGCATGAGGTGGAAAGGTCTGTTCGCAGAAAGACTGAACAGTCTTCCAATCAGCAGCAACGACACAACAACCTTTTCTACATGGCACACCACTTGTATAAAACGCATCCAGCATCTCATACAATCGATACAAAACCGAAATCATGCTGTTCTGAAGGCCAAAAGAGGCACAACAAGGTACAAGAAATGCGTATATCTTGAAATGGAACCTTGTATATTGGAAGTGTATACTGTCAGAGGGTTTCAGCAAAAATTGTCAGTTGCTTGGGAAAACTGTAAAAACTAAAAGAGAGAAAAAAGGTAGAGGGACAGGTTTTAAAGTTAAGCATTAAGATTTCAGCCTCGGAGCTGGAGTCCCAGATGGCTCGCTGATGGCAGGCAGTGATGTAAGCATTTGAGCAGTGCTCATTGTGAATTCCCTTTGAGGCCGAGTGGCAGCAGGACTTTGCTCAGCCTGCGTGTCCGCCTCACTTCGGTCCATCTGACTCATGGAGACTGGATACATGACAGGTGTCCTCCATGAAAAAGTTGCCACTGCTGTAGACCATGAAGTTTTTCTTCTTTTGCAGAAGTACCTCAAGCCTCAGACATTGCACTTACGAATGAAGTCACTGCCAAGGCCTTTTCACTGCAACCTTATTTCTTTGTTTTTTACGACCCCATCCTCTTTTTAGGCTGGGGGGGGTTAAACGGGCGTGGGGTAAAGGCACAACCAATGGTAATGAAAAGAATGTGCTCTTAAAAATTAAATGTTCCAAATTGGTTCTTGACTTGGACGTGCAGTGCTAGGAAGAATCTTTAATTGGTATTGAACTTTAACATTATGTGGAGGTTCTTCAAAATGGTCTTGACACTCGTCTCATTTAGAAAGGTAGATCTTTTAAGAATCAGCCACTGAATAGTTCTTGAGGGAAAAGGTTCTTTAAAGGCATCCTTCCAAAGAACCCTTTTTGGTACCCTTAGTTAACACATAATTGATCACTCTAGTCGAGCATATACAAAACCATGTAAGCAATGGAAGAATGAAAAAAGCTAGAAGAATTGGAGAAGCTTTGTGTTCCACACAAGCTTGTAACCAGGTCTTCCTATTGCTAAGTGCTGAGCAAGTTCACGGCACAGCAAATTAAACACTGGAAACCCCAAGCACCCTGAACTTTTTCCACTAATGAGAAGATGTTATTAGAATGAATGGAAGTGATTACCGGTCACTCAATCAAGGCATTTCTAATTAGTCTATTGTTTAAAAAGAATTTGCTTGGGGGCCTTCAAAAGATTTTCCTAAATCGTTCGACTTTTTAATCTTAAACCTAGATCAGTAATAAAGTAGTACAATCACTCATTATGTCTACATTAAAATTAATATACTGTGCGTAATCAGCTAATGACTCAGTCAGAACAGTTTAGACCTCTGACAATTTGAAACCAATAAGGAGGACATTAACATCTAATAGGCCTTTAAAAGCTTGAATTCAGTTATTCACTTGATTAGGAGACCCAATCATTCACTTAAAGAAATACTGCAAGTGCTAAACTTGTTTTTTGGGGGTGTGAAACTGACATAATTCTGAAAAATCTTAGAAAATCGCTGGAAAGATTCTTCCCTTTCTGTTTTTTTTTACGCTACATCAGCGCTGGGCTGTACTTGTCACCACTTTAATTTTAACAGTTCCACATATTCACTAGCCATGTGTGATTTTGATGTGTAATGCCTAAACAGTAGCTAACTGGGAACAACTATAAAGAACTAAAATGATATGCCTATAACTATTAAGCAAAATTAGAACTACAAGCAGCTCCTGAATAGGAATGTTGATCACGGACGTCACATTAACTAAGCTTGATCACATTCCTTCAGCAAATGGTTCAATGCCTCAAGAAATCTCTGATTTTACCACAGTTCACTGCAGTTTTCAGTGTTTCCCCTAGTTTTGTTTTAGGCCAGGTGGTAGAGCCTTTGAAGCTACCATGCATTTGCGCCATCATCAAATGAGTGCGGGAAATGTTTTAAAGGTGCCATAGAATGAAAAACTGTATTTACATTGATGTAGTTGAATAAGGAGAGTCCCAAGAAACTGAACTGTCAACAAGCATGGCTGATGTTCATTTCTTCCTATTCGCTGGCTTCTTAATCGAAGGTTCTGTTCCAAAAATTCGCAAAACAAGCTGGCGAATAAGAAGCCAACTTCAGCTCCCACATTTTTAACAAGATCCTGGACAATTTTAAATCAAAGTTGTTAGTTTGACAGCAACCTGTAAAGGCTTCAGCATACTTCTCATGGAGAAGGCGTTCGCCTTGCTACAGCGAACAATATGTCGTAATTATGGAGAAAACAAACAACTGCTGACGTCACCCCGAGGCTTTGCTCGCCATGTCGCACACACGGAACTGGCCGAACTCCGCGGACAAAGCCTGTGATTGGTCTGTAAAAAAGAGGCATGCCATGAAACAAAGATGGACGACTTCGAGGAGCTTCATTTCACAAGAAGTGTGCTACGCGCTTTGGCAGACACACCAATTTTTCAATGTAAAACGCACATTTGTTAAATAAACAAAAAAAGTTGGCTTCCTATTTGCCAGCTTCTTGTTTGAATTTTTCCATTCCACCATAAATAGTGGCAGCATTGTGGACTCTCTAACCGTAGACTTGCAAGAAATTCTGTAACTGAAGTCTGAACCCTGCTGTGTCTAGACATAAGGAGGCTAGACACTGTTCCTCCAGCACAAGCCAGGCTGCCTTCAGACTTGAGTTTCAGCCAGAAGAAGAAAAATGGGGCTCAATCTCCATTTATTTGGGACTGCATATCATTATGCTGTAAACAAATTAAAACTCTGATTTCCAGCCTTAAGGCTTTCACATACGTGCTTCATATGTGTGACTTATTCAGATAAAGTAATTTGACCTGACCATAACTGATGGTATCTTGCACACGAGAGGGATGTTTTGAAAGGCAAAAATGCAACATTGAGTGCGTTTACATGCACTCAATAATCCGATCTTAATCAGATTTCTGCAGTTATCCGATTATTCAAATGGTCGTGTAAACACCATAATCTGATAAAAATCCAATAAAGGGAGCTGGATTTTAGCTCAGTAATCAGATTTCTAAGTGCATGTATACCCGTACTCCGATTTGTATTGGATTTCTCAGTCTGCGCATGTGCGAGAACAGGCGGAGGACGTCGTGCGATGGCAGCAAAACACTTTTAGAGCGACGCTGAAACCAAACATGAAATAAAGCATTTAAGTATTCTTCATCTTCTAAATGATGTTTGTTCATATTTTCAGGTAAAGTCACACAATGTTTTAAAAAAAGCCGCGGCATGAAGTTTGAGTTTACGTTACGTTTACATCACACCTTCTTCTGTGAGTGTATTGGCTGGTTGCAAAGCAGAAATCCGATTACTGTCTGACTCATGTAGACCGGGAGTGTCCCCATTATCTGATTACTCAAGTCCATGTAAACGTGTTGATCGGATTACTGACAAGATTTTTTTTTTTTTTTTTTTGCGGTTATCGGATTATTAATTTATTTAATTATTATTTTATTTGCCCTCTGTTTGATTTTTGCAAACTATATGATCAGAACCACCAAAACCAGGTCAAATGTAGCTCAAACTGGGCTGTGGACCTCAGAGTTATACGTGGAAGCACTTGAAGTTTCAGCGATGGAGCTTTCCATGCTTCTTTCACTTTTCCAAAACGGAGAGTAAGCTGTCCAATTTATCGTTCTGTGGAGCTGAAGACCTCCCTGTGCATTTGTTTCATGCTTTATTTTGTCCAAAAGCAGCTCAAACTGAGTTACAGAGATCCCATATATGTGCGAAAGCACTCATAAAACATTCTAGCTCTTTAAACGAGGTGGACAAACTTTCTGTTCTCCTTTCGTTTTCCAAAGTGGAGCTTCTTTCACAATGTCACAGTTTGCAAGTTTCATAAGAAGCAAAGAAAATGCTTTTGTTAGATATTCTGCAAGTTTGTTTTATTCTGTTTGCGGCGCATCTGATGTGTACAGCTTTGAAAAATCGTGTCTCAATATTTTTTTTGTGTTGTTAGTCATGTATTCAGTGTGTAACAGCCTTCACACGCGTGATGTGTGTGTCAGTTCCGCTGCGATCATGCACAGTCATTACTGCAACACCGCTGTCCCTCAGCTCACAGTGGCATGAGGTTCAATAAGGCATTAAATAACAAACCATTAGTTACAGGAAAACCTTCTGTCTGATGAACTAAACAAAGTCCTACATGCAGTACATATGATGTGCAACGAGGCAAAACAACTTGAAACTAGTTAGCATACTTGCTGTCTAAACTACAGACTAAACAGCTGTCAGTTGTTGTGCATGCAGTGCTACAGTTCTGTCCCAAAGACTGAAGGTTTTTCTATAATGAAAGCCTTGTTATTTGATGTTGTGTGAAACTTGATGAGTTTTAATAGAGGTTTATTTTTTGTACAAGGCAATGCATGCAGCTAATAATGAGACCTTAACTCAGATTCGCATGAACTAACCTGTTATCGACCTCTGCCTCTGCCACACACCACTACATCAATGATCAGATCTGTGTTGGATTTGATCAAGAGATAAGCGCCAAGAAGCCAACATTAGCTGCTAGATACATTCTCATGTGTGTACCTACAGCCATTCACACAGCAGGCAAAAGTGGCCCAAATCTGCTTTCTCACCAAATCTTTTTTTGGTTAAGCTGTTCACAAAATCTTTAAAATGTGACCTATATGCGACATTAGTCTGGACAGATTAAACTGACTCGCGTGTCTCTGTCATTGGCATGGCAACTACCGAGCTGGGGATAAGTGCCAAGAAGCCAACATTAGCCTTTCTAGATGCATTCTAATGTTTGTATCTAAGGCTACATTCACACAGCAGGTAAAAGTGGCCCAAATCTGATTTTTCATCCAGAGGTAAACAATCAAAAAGGAATCAACAGTAACAGCCGCTCTCGGAGGTTTCAGTTTCATTATCACCAGCAACACAGGAGCTAAAAACAGGTTCCATGTTTGCGCTTGCTTAAAAAAAAAAAAAAGGCACATTATTCAGCCACGGCCACTTATTTGGTTTGCGTGCTTGCTTTCTTTAAACTTTGCTTTCAGATTTGTAACTTTTCTTTGATGCTGCAGCCTCGTTCTCCTATGGCCATGTCAGGCCATTCCCTTCGAAATCTCTGCGAACACAGAGCGGCGTGGGTAAGTGTCTTCTAACTTCGTTTGTACGGAAGCATTACCCCAGTTGTTTATGGTGTCTCTACAGCCCGAATTTACAACAAATGTTCAGTTGGACTGATGTAAAAGTCGCATGAATTTTGATCTTGCAGTTTACACATTCGCATTGCTGCATATCGGATATGTATCGGATTTCACCACCACATATAAAAGTGTCCCAAATTGAAACTGAAAATGTCACATCCAGTGTGTTTTTTGCTTTTCACACTGTCACACTGATAACACATCTGTGCCATATATGAAGAAAAAGACTGATTTGGGCTACGTTTATCTGCTGTGTGGACGAAGCCTAAGCTGGGTCACTAACGATAGGGGAAACACTGGAAGACATACTTGCACAATAGTGGAATTATAGATAATGATTTTAATATTCGCAAATAGCCTGGGAATTTGAATAAGATAGCACACTTCATTGAATTGTATTACAATTGTTTCTAATAGATTCAAACATTGCTAAACGAGACAACTCAACCACCTGCAGATCAATTTCATCACAACACATCAATTCATCCTGATCATTAGAGAGGAAGAGAGGTCTAAAATCCAAAAAGTCACTTAATGGGGGAGAAGTTTTTCCTCTTTATACTAAAGATTGAGCTACGTAATTATCAGTGCATTTTCTCCACGCTCAATTATTTATAATAGCAGAGTATAATCTCAGTCATTACATTATTCCTGCAATCTGCTGCCTATAATAGGGAGCTCCTAATAAACCTACATGTGTGTCCTTAAAAAATAGATGGCCTACCTTCCTAAGTAGCACCACATAACTTAAGTGGTTAAATGCTAATTAAAGAGATTAATGTTAGCCGCTGAGCTGGTAATAGTTTGGTACATGATTTGTAGTGCTTCAGTCATCCAAGTTCTCCAGAGAATGCTCCCCTCACTAATGATCAACACGGATGTGAACAAGTGGTTTTCTATCTCTTCCACTAATTGGGCAAAAATAGTAAAAGTCCTACAAAATATTCCGCATGCAGCTCTAAGATAGGGAAGACTTTGTATTACGGGCTAGCCTGTGTTTTTCCATGTAATGAGATAGTAACAATTGGCCGCTTACAAGGTACAATTTTAACACTTATGTTAAAAAAATAAATAAATAAATAAATAAATAAAAAGCCCTGAATACATTAGGGCTTTGTTATGGACCTTGTTACAAAGATTAGTGGACTATTCCACATTAGCTACAACATATTTTTTACAGCCTGTAATTATTTTTTAGAGTGGCTAGATGGCTTTTTAATTGCTGCGCTGAGTTACACACTCGCTGTCCAGATTCATCCTCTTAGCTATGACAGGCGCACAGCTCAGGGGTTATTACGCCCAAATTCTGATTTGATTCTGGTTTGGATCAATCTCTCTCGCTTAAAATCACGACCTTTACCATTTCTTAGAAATGTGGATAATTACCTCCATTGCATCAGAAAGTAAGTTTACACCATTTCTCCCAGTGCGAAAAATCAGACTGTCTGTAGGGGCTGAATGGTTTAATGTCACTCTGCGGATTTACCAAGTCTGCAAATGACGAATGAGCTGAATGTGGATTAATGGCTAAATTTAATATAATAATGATAAGAACTGTAGAAGTGTTAGTTCACCTCCTGAGAACAAACAGACGACAACTTGGAATGACTGTCGCTTCAAATTCCAGACACTAATTTGAAATACAAGCTATCATGATAGGTGTCAACATCATGAAAACTATCATGATATGATATTTTTGCCTTATCGCCCATCTCTATGCCTAACATGGCCTGGCCAGACCACACTTAAGGCCTCTACATCCACTGCCTATTTGTACCCAAACCAACTTCTCCGCAGGTAATTCAAGCAGGCCAGACATTAGGGCGGAGCCTAAAAATAGAAGCTGGATAAAGAGAGAGAGAGAGATACTGATACGCTTGTCCGTTCGCTCCCTCTCCATTATGATGCTGAAATATCCCTGTCTGGTTTCTCCAGCTTCAGGATGTGTCTAAAGCAGTTACTGGCTTTTAAAAGCACTGGGTTTAGGCTCTTTGTGGTACGATATGTGGTTTCCTAAAAGGCAAACAGTAGTTTTGCGGTTTCTCCATGGGGAAAGGCCAGATTAGTTTTGCTGTCATTTGGTGGCGACGCTGTAAACCATCCTGCTGAAAGTACCGCACAAAATGGAAGGTGACCCACTTTTATTACTGTCAAATATAACGGCGAAAATACCGAAGACAGCCAGAGCTGAAATACAGTCTCAGTGAAGCATGACAGAACAGTGTACATTCATATCTGTGGATTTACACCATAATGGTGAACCATAAGGAAATTGTTTGCTTTAAGCGTAACAGAACACAAGGAGCTGCGTGTATGTACCTTTCTTTAAGCTGTCAAAGCCCAGCGTTTCCTTATCGGAGCACGATAGCGAGAAACTTTCATAAATGCATGTTACTTTTGCACTATAACAATCGATGTGTCATGGTGTGAGTGTGCTACATGTTGATAGTCACAGTTTGTAGACCTGTGAACATGGACCTGGGTATTATATTTATATAGCAGAAAATAGGACTGCTTATGTAACGCACATATTGGCTGTGGTGGGCGTAGTTCTAACAAAGTGTCAATACTCTGTCCTCCATATTCTTAGACACTGAGCGCAATAATGTCATGGACACAGTAGTGTGGTGGTTGCAGGCTGGTTAAATGCTTTCAAGGTTCGAGTTGGAAGGGAAGCTAGTTCCAGCTCTTCAATTTAACAGTAGGGTTGAGTTGTAGGTGAGTTCAGTGGTAGCTTGCTGTGGGACGATCCAAACAGCCTCCATTTCCTTTGACGTATTTTGGCAATAAACACAAAGTTTATAGTTTGGCAAAAACTATCGAATATCTCAAATGTAGTGGACCAGCCTAGACTGTGGGTGAGACATGATATTATGTTTTAGGATTTGAAGATGGTGAAAAGCAGGTGTTCCAGAACAAACATAAAATCAGACTCTGATGATCAGCAGAATCTGTCTGTTTTACAGGAAAGCCAAAGATAAAAAGATAAATAAAACCAGATTTTATCAAAAAAAAAGAAATACTTCAATAATTTGATGTGTACTTTCTGTAGTTTCTAGGACACGATTCGTTAACTGTTAAAGCCTTTTAGTATGATTTGTTCTTCATTCTTAATATGTAATTTCTTGACTTTTTAAGATGTAGATGAGGCAAAATGCCGGTTAGCAGGCTAATCTGTAAGCCTAATAAAATACTGACCTTCTGGTTATCTGAAAAAACAAAAATAAGTTAATAATACAGGGTGATGCAAAAAGATTCATCCGATTTCAAAGCACCATATTTTTGCAACCGTGAGGTGCCTAGGAACCAATCACATGCCAGTTGAAAGAGGGGGTTGCTGACTATCACCGGGAGATGACTCCCTTCAGTCTGCGAGGAGATGCAGACCCCTGAGTAGAAAGGATTTTTGTGTTCTCCACTTCAATAAGAGTGAATCCGTCATAACTGTGCAACGTGATTTTCGTCAGCAGTGAACCTCCAACAGCTCAGGGCGCTCGTCGTTGGTTCCACAACACTGGATGATCTCCGAAATCGCATTGAAAGAGCCGTGAGTGCAGCGACACCCGACA
>JAILXH010146945.1:0-10503 GCA_023558415.1 Piaractus mesopotamicus
TGAACAGTGCTGTGTTTAGAACCAATCACAGTCATAGGAAGGTCTCAGTACAGGGGACACGGTGGTTAGAACCAATCGCAGTGATTAGTGCCACTCACAGTCAGGAGGAGATCTCAGAACAAATGACATGGTGATTAGGACTAGTCACAGTCAGAAGGCAATCTCAGAACAAATGACATGGTGATTAGGACTAGTCACAGTCAGAAGGCGATCTCAGAAGAAATTACATGGTGATGAAGACAGTTTTAGTCAGGAGGAGATCTCAGAACAAATGACATGGTGATTAGAACTCAGAACAAAAAAACACAGAGATTAGGACCAACCTCAGTCAGGAGATCTCACAACAATTGACATGGTGATTAGGACCAATCACAGTCAGGAGGAGGTCTCAGAACAAATAATGTACAGATTAGGACCAGTTGCAGTCAAGTGGAGGTATCAGAACAGACAACGCAGTTCTGTTCAGCAAGCAGCACATACTGCACCATACTCAACTCAAATGATTGTGTTGTTTTGGCCAAAAAGATTTTGTTTCACTTTTCATTTGAAGTATACTGCTGACAAGCTCCGGTGCTAGTCAAGAAGTTTGTCGAGGACACTCAAGCAGGGAAAAGTGGATATTGATGTAATTCTATTACTCCACACAGACTTCAAATCAAGTATGTGACGTTTGCAGTCGATGTGACAGATAAGAGTTTGCTTTAGAAGAACTGGCTTTACAGTTGCACTGTACTTCAACTGCTCATTTCTGTCTAATTAGTGAAGAGAGTGGGTGTGAGGTCATGTAGGACTCCCATGGTGTCTCCCTGGCACAGATGAATCTAACAGCAAGCGATTCGTCCTTGGTCGCCTTTGCTTTATACAGGGATTGATGAGCCTCTGTATGCAGGCACAGACATACATACACACAAACGTGATGTGCCAAGACAGACATACAGTAGGTGCACATTTTGTACCATGTAATGGTACAGTATTGTGTACATATTGCTTTACTGTTAGAGAAAAAATGTGAGGATGTGTATTTGTACCCCATCAGGTGAGGCCATCTGGCCTTTCCCTGTCTGCTGCTCTCAGGCCAGTCTTGGCAGAGGACATCCTCACGTTACAGCTAGTGTCATCTCTCTCTCTCGCTGATTTGCTCTCACACAGACTGTTCCTCTCAACTATACATTTATGCTTAGTCAATATGACTTGGCAGTGCAGCCAAACTTGGGGGAACACCGTAATCCTAATGCTGTGCTTTGAACCGTTGATCCGGGTATGCCCCGAAAGCATTAGAAAAGCCCTTCTACCCTTACAGGAGTAATAGTAATATATGGAAAGGACAGCAGGCAATGTCTAGTGCAAGCTGTGTCTAAAAGGAAGCAATATAGCTGTCATGGATTGGGCAAAGGATAGTCATCAATTTGAACTCCCAGCTTCAGTGATAACAGTATCTTCAGTTCTTCCTTGTTCTCAAATGACTGGTTTTCTCATCTTTTCTCCTTTCCTCCTCTCTTTTCATCTCTCCATCTTTCGGACACGCTGTTTCCTCTCTTCAGTCTCCAGCCAAATACCTCCTGCCTGAGGTCAGCATCAACGACTACGGCAAGAATTGTGTGGTGATCGACCTCGATGAGACACTGGTACACAGTTCCTTTAAGGTATACGCACACATGCCCTCTTAACTCTTAATGATGTGTCTTACGGTTTAGCTCTGTTCTTCTGTTGATGAACGTATATTTTCACTCTACCATGAACTTCAGGGTATGGACGGCTGACCCAAGATTATATCCGAATTGGAATGTGGTGTTTACGACACAGCTAGGAGTTCTCCGCTGAGCTGGAGTAAAGCATATTTCACAATCCGCTCATAATCCGTTGAGTACTCCAAGGCTCAATAGCAGAAGACAATGGCAGTGTTTAGAGCATGCTGTGGGATTAAAACTCCCGGCTGAATGAAATCCTCTGCTGAGATTAACCGCCATTGTGGTGCCTAGAAAGTCTCCTCTGGGGAGCCACCTGCTCACCCCAATGACCCAGTTCTCTACAGACCTGCATCTTCTACTCCATTATAGGCTGGATTTTATCTCTCTCATATTTTCTCATGCGCATAGTTTAGGATTTTTTCCTTAGCAGTAAGATTTCAATATAGCACCGAAGACGGTTCTGTGTTATAATAGCTATAATAGCTTTTTCTGGTGCTATATAGAACTGCTGTAAAAGGTTCTTTAGTGAACCATACCAGAGTCACACATAATAAGGTACACAATAATTATAATAAATAACAGTAATAATAATCAGAAGAACAGGGCTTACAATAAAGTGCTAATAATTGACGCATAATAAACGAGGTGACCGAAGTATAGGTGTAGTGGCATACATAGCATTTTTCTGAAAAACATTTTAAAGGTGAATTTCACAGATTTTTTCAATATTTCTGCATAGTCCTTATGATGGTAACAAAGTCATATATAGTGGTTTGATGTGAAATGCTCCATTCTGTAGATACTTGCAGAGTCAGAATTGTTTGCAGAGGTGGTGACAGGAACCAGATGTCCAAAGCATTCAATGCCTCTAAAAACTCTTTCACAGAAAGTTGTTACATTAAATATTTATAAATACACTACCTGAAGCCTGAGAAATTGTTTCACAATAGTTATGAGAGAGGTTTGGCCTAAAATTTATTTTTCATATCTATTCATGGGAGAGAGGTACATGTAGGGTATTGTAAGGCAAATTAGAACCCAAAAACTTTTCCTCCTTTTTTATTTATCTATTTTTGTTATTAACATTACATATAAAGATCACTGGATAGTAAAATAAAATGGCTAGATTTGCGTTGTAGACATCACAACCCCTAGTTCCCATTACCACCACTCTAAAGAAAGCTGAATTGGTAGGTTCACCATTTCACATCAGACCTCTTTGAATAGCCGTGTTGGCATCTCAACGATTGAATTATGCAGCATTTAAAAAAATGGACTCTTCAGGTATTCACATTCCTCTTTGAATTGCCATGGTCCACTGCCTTTACTAAAGAATCTTGGAGATGCCTTCTTTTTAGGGATGTATACCTGGAAAAAAAGCTACTTTTCCCTTTGATTATCTGCCACAAACATACACACACACACATATTTGCAGACATAAAGTACTGTGCTGAAGTCAGAGACCAGCCTTCATTTATTTAATTTTTGTTTTTCAGTACTCACTTATGTCCACTCTTTGCCTTTATTACAGTTTCCATTCTTTTCAGAAGACTTACTTTCAGTTTTTCAAAGAAATCTGCAGGGATATTTTCCACACTTCCAAAGTTCACTCATAGAATTTGGTTGTAGTTCAATAAACTACAGGACTTCTTGACAGCTACACATCATTTTAGTCTCATAGTTTTGTCTTCTCATAGTGGAAGGATTGACACCTATGGAGCTTGATGTTTATCTATTTGTGAAGGATGAAAGTTTTAAGTGCTGTTTATCTGATGGGGACAGTTTTGGTGGTCTGCCAGGTCTTGCATGGTTGTCTCATTTTCTCTGCATTTTTAAATAATTTTTTGAACTCCAGTTTTGAAAACTCCTGTTTTTTTTCTTAGACTTTCCACTTCCTTTTGCAAGTGGATTATTTTATATCTAATTTCCTCAGAAATACCTCATGAAAAATAAATGACTTGTACTTGTAAAGGCCACTTTGATGGGAAATTAAATAAATGCAGGGTGGACTTTTGCACAATGCGGGATATATTGAATGTATTGTGTGTGCACAAAGAGATTCAAAAGAGAGAACATGAAAGAAAGTAAAATGCTTTCCCTAACAGCACTATATCCTTTAAAATGTCCGTCTGGAAGCTCTTCTTGTTGCTCGGAAAAGAAGGGAGGTGGTGGTTGAAAGAGAGAGGCCCAGAGAAAGGGAAGGAGCAAGGGATGCATGCCTTTGTGCGCGCGCACATACTCTTTTTCTCTCTCGCTCATTTGCTCGCGCACACACACACCACATGCACAAATACACCCATTCTGCCACCCACACACACACTACATAAAAAGGCAGCTGAAGATTGTACACAAGGGTGTGTCCGTAAATGTACTGTACTGAGTACAGGGCAAAGTTCTGGGCCATCTTTCCAGAAAGTAATGGTTGTTTTTTTTTTTGTTTTTTTTTTTTTTCCCCCTATTTATTGAAGTATGGAAGACTTGTTCTTCTCCTGCTAATTAATTGCCTGCTGAGTGCCACATATTATGTTGATTTTGTGCCTGTTCAGTTGAAGGTCAGCTTGAACTGTAACATGTACTTCAGAGCGAGCAAGAGATCAATACCGAGAAGAGAAGATGAGAGCCGGTGAAGACTGTTAGAAAACAGTGATTAAATGGTCTGTGCTTATTTAGAGAATTTGAAGAAATGTCAGCGTCATTTCTGCGCAGCTCTAATCCAGATAGACTGACCCTCTGTAATGTGTTTGTCTGAGTTTCTCAGTTTGAAGATTTAGACACTGAATAAGGTCTGAATATTTTGCCATTGCTCTTCTGTTTGGCTTTGTCATAGAACTTTTCTTATGATGACGTGTGAAATTTGGAGGGCCCATATCTCAGAAAACTGAATTTTCAAAAAAAAAATTGCACTGTTGAAATTAGAGGTTGACAAAGTATATAAACATTATATGTAAGCAATCACTGCCCAGTCCATACAGTTCATATGTGGAAATTAATGTTTTGAATTCAGTTTCTGTGATGTCACAAAAATCTTTGCATTTTCATGTATCTGCCTATTCAGCTTACAGCAATTTAACCCCACCCATTAAGTTATAAGGAGAGTTGCTTTGCTGTTGCTAAAAAAAATATCAAAGGTGATATGATTAAATATTCTGCATAAATGTGTATATACACATTGTTTAGACATTTCTCCCCAAATATCACTGAATAACAAGGTTGTTAAAGAGTTCAAAAACTAATTTTGCTACATCCATGCTATAAGCAAGCTAATATTCCTAATACTCATTGAAATGACATCACATGAAAGTAAGTCTACTTACTTTAGGTCTGTTAAATAACATCAGCTACTCAAACTGTAAGCTACTTTTGCCAAAGCAACTACCAGAATTGACAAAGCTTGCTGGTTTGTGTGGGCTGTTTCAGTGAGGGTACCAGTTTAATGATATTTGCGCAGCTGTGTTAGCTTCAGTGTAAAAATATTTGAATTTTGACTCCTTGATGACCGTTATACAGAGGACCCAATGACATTTGGAGGAAAAATGGAGGAAATCAACACTTTTTTGTTACCACATTGCAGTTTTCAAGAATGTCATGAATTTTTTTTCCCCATAGAGAAAAACTGCTTAGACCTGGAATTCCTAATATGGGCATGGCATCGACTACAAAATGGCACATTCTCAGAGGTTTGTACCAGCCTATCGAAACAGAAGTAATTTATATAGACCAGAATTGAAGAAGAAATTTTCAAAATTGGAAAGTCATTGACAGTGATTTGATATGAAATGCTGCATTCTAGAGAAACTAGAGAAATTCTGGCTCCGAATGGTTCACAGGTCCCAGTTGAATGCCCCTAAAAGCCCCCTCACAGAAAGTTATGTCTGAGACATTGTTTACAGTAGTTTTGTGGTGAAGTTTTGGATTCATGGAGGAGAAGTACATGCAGGGCATTGCAAGGCAAAATAGTACCCAAAGAAAACTTTATTTTACCATCATCTGCATTACATATAAAAACTCAGAAGACATGCATAGGTTCACTGGTGGTTTTGGATAATAAATAAAATAAATTTGTTGTAGACATTGTGATCCCTTATTTCTATCACCACTGTAAAGAAATCTGACTTCTCAAACCACTCTGAAGGACTTTGTTCAGTCTCAGTGATTTAATTAAGCAAACATTTTGAGAAAAAAAGTGGAATTCCTTTCGATGTTCAGTAAAATAAACAGCATGATTATTTCTAAGTGATAAAGAAAGGTTAGAAAATGGCCATATGAAAATGAATTATGACTGTTTTTACAAAATACAAGAAACTTAAAAATGAGCAGTTTTTATAGGGATCTTCAGCTCCTTTCATTCACATTTCCAGAGTTTTTTATCTGGAAAAAACAATTAACAACTGAAGTCCACTTTCTTAGTGGGAGTCAGTTTGGTGACCTCTGTACTGCCTTTGCCATTCAGTGGAACCGCTAAGGAGAATTTACCCTTTCAGAAGTAGCTGTGATTTCTTGGAAGATGAGGATTCATACTGCCCTCGGCTTCATGCGCTCACTGCACAGACCTCATGCTCCCCCTGCTGGATATCCTGCTGACTGATGGCAATTGTTATTTGACCATATAGACTGACTGACTTATTCCAGCCCCAGCAAGGACATCAAAAACAGCTCTGGATCTGCTTGACTGCTGATGAGTCATTAAATATGAATAAGCCAAATCTCTTCTTTACTGTTCTGTTTGTTTTGATCTTATAAATGCTGTGGGCACATTGTTGGAATGGCTCAAGCTGCAGTATGTATGGTAAATATAGGCTTTCTGTATTTTTTTCTTGCTGTTGCATCAAAACCTCACATTCTTAACTTAAATTTATGTTAAGTAATGAGGTTTTATTCCACATGTTTCTATTGATTCAGTGTTAAATGCTCACACAGTGTAAAGATGGTATTTTCAAATGGGGTAGAAAGACACTGGTATAATGAGCTTTTGATATGATAGCGATGATATTCTAATTGGGTATCTGAATGCTTTTAGATATTGCCCATGTAATAGATACTGGAAAAAATGTCTGATTTAATGCCTGAAAATCTGACATTAAATCTGTTTCACGTTGACAGTGTACAGCTGCGCGCTGCCGAAGTCTCTTATTTTTAACAAGCTTCTGAAAAGTGCAAAGAGAACCCAACTTTTTTTAATGCCGATTTTCCTCTTCATCTCCATCTCACTCTCTCCGTGGCATTAAGACGGCCCCATGCCGCCTGCTGAGTCCTTTCATCCTGTCTGCATGTCTCCTGCTCCCACTCCTACTCTATCTCTCTCCCTTTCTCTCTCTCTCTCCCCAGCTTTAAAGACTCCTCAAAAAAAGGACTCCCCCTTTTCCAAAATGCATCTCCACTCTCTAGCTCCATGCAGTCAATTTTCAGCTACACATGTACGCACACACATACTCACGTACACCCAGTCCCCCTTTGCTGCCTCTAAATCAAAGCTCGGCTACAGGTAGTAGTGTCTGAGCGTGCAGTAAATCACTGTGAGCCCACAGAACCCGGTATGTCCCTCCGGCGCTGGAGACACAAAGCATCTCTTCTGAGAGAGAGTGTCACAGTCAGACTCTTAACTCTGCTGTCACTGTATCTGCTCTGCTCTACTTTACTGCATGTTATGGTCACTGTAGGGGTGCAAAAGTGCACATATTTTTAGGGCCAATGTCCATTCTGACGTCAAGATTTGATCTAGTTTTTGATCAGTACAGTGCAAAAGTCAGAGACCACTCTCCATTTATTTTGTTTCCAAACAAAAGTTGGTTGCACTTTTTATTCTCACAATTTAAGTAATCTCAAACACATTCAGTGATGATGAGGTCTGGTCTCTGGGGTGGCCAGTCCATTGTTTTGTTAGTCAGGGCTTCTTGACAGCTACACATCCTCTCAGACCTACAGTGTTAAGTTGTCTTCTCATAGTGGAAGATGGCTGTGGGTTTTTTTCAGATCTGAAGCAAGAGTGGAGCTTGGTTTTCTCCTCTCTCTAAGTGCTGTTTATCTGATGGGCACAGTTTTGGTGGTCCTGCACGGTTGTTAGGAGCCACATTTTTTTTCTGCATCTTTGAACCTGTTTTTTCCTGCTTAATTTGTTTGGATGTTATCTTCCATGTGCACATGGAATCTCACAGATGTTCTTGAGATGAAAAATGAATAACTTGGCTGTGTTGACTGGAAATTAAATAAATGAAGGGTGGTCTCTGACTTTTGCTCAGTGCTGTACATGTCTCCACTTTAATTATTATGAGTTCTCAATGCTTGCCGTGCCAGCCTTCTAATAAAACTAAAAATCAGTCAGCTGGGCACGGGAGTGTGCCACCTGCTTTAATGACGGGATGCACCCAGATGCCACATTTCATTGCCGCATCATTGACCGTGTTTTCCACAAAAGACAAGGAATGAAAGATGGTCAAAAGGGATGAGGATTGTATCAGCGATACATTTTTAAATGGTGATATTGTCTTTTCTATACTGTTTTGAAACTGTTGCACCATTAGCAGCCATGGCTGCTAATCTGTTCCTTTTCTGTTCTGCTTTGCAGCCCATCAGTAATGCTGATTTCATAGTCCCTGTGGAGATCGATGGAACAGTTCATCAGGTACAGCGCAAATGATTTTCATCAGCAAAATGTTCGCACTGGATCCTCAGTAGAATTTCAAGGTTTCATTTGTAATGAAGTGTGGTGTAGTGTTACAGGATGATGTACACAGAGATTTTCATGTAACTGGACATAGAGAACAAATGATTATGATGATTTTATTTATTGATTCTCTGTTCATTACCAAACATATTCAGACACAGCCAAAATAGCATGCGACTGAAAATGCAATATGTTATATTTAAATAGCTTTCCCTATGTATTTTTATTTTAGTTTGTGTTTGATCCACCAGAGAAAAGCGTATGTGGGAGTGCCTAGGAGATGCATCTTAAAGCATACTGTCTGAACTGAAGGCTTTTTATGCTTTGAAAACAGTGTGTAAGAAAGAGGTGGTGGTGGTGGAGCCTTAGGGGCAGCCCACTCTCTCACTCATGCTTAAAGTGGACCTATTTTGCTAATTTTCAGTGTTCATAGTTTTATTTTAGGGATCTACTAGAATAGATTTACATGCTTCAATGTTCCAAAAACATTCTTTTTCTCATACTGTACATCTCTGTTCACCCTCTGTCAAACACTCGGTTAGAGAGGCCTGGGTCCTTAAACCACCTCCCAATGAGCCCATTGTGCTCTGATTGGTCAGCTTGTCCACTCCGTTCTGATTGGTCAACTGCCAGAGCAGTTCTGCTCCTACACGTTCTGCCCCTGTCTTGCAGTCTGCAGACAGACACTTCTCTGCTGTGCAGCTGTAAACACCGGTGTGGCTATTTTTCCAGCAGTGTCGGTTCTGCAATATCAGTTTGAGCTGAAGTGCGTTCCCAAAAGTCAGGTCAGTGTCTTCTCAATATGACGATAAAACTGAACAAACTCTTCCCGGCCTCCAGTAGTTGTTGTGCGTTGTGAGAGGACATGCCAAGATTACCGATAGGTGGGCAATAAGGATTGTGTTACAAGATTGTGTTATCTTGTAACAAATGTAAAGGGCTAGAATCCCAGCAAGGCATGTCAGGCAGCTGAGAAAAGTAATTTCTGTGAGAGTTACTTTCTTTGAGCCTTATAACTTTGCAGACTGTTTACATGCACAAATAGCTACAGAACACACTAAAGGAAAAGGACAAGGCATTAAAAAAGGATGAACAGTGTAGGTCCCCCTCTAAAGAAATGATATGGGTCATTGCTTCCCAGGCAATTACAATTGTGCATTTATGTTTATTTATATGTTGGTATATGTTCACATCTTTCTGTGTGAGACAATCCTGAGAATGTTCCCTTTATGTGCTCCATTGATGTGTTGAGATGGCTGTTACCTGGTTCAAGTAATCCAGGATAGGCTCTGTATATCAGAGCTGGCCTGTTCTTGATTACTTGTACTGGGTTGCAGCCACTAACCTTCATATACAAGAAAGGAAACAAGGAAAGAAGAGGTTTGTTTGTATTTCTACTTTTCCTACAGTAAGTAACACAGCAATTTGACTTACTAAATAGAGCATGTGTTTTGTGTTTCACTGCCAGGTCTACGTGCTCAAGAGACCTCATGTGGATGAGTTTCTCCAGAAGATGGGTGAACTGTTTGAATGTGTGCTCTTCACAGCTAGCTTAGCTAAGGTTAGACGCCTTACCTTTACACCTTAAATGATTTCTCTTTTTATTTTTTCAAATTGGTAGCACATGATTTTTCGTACATTTTCTACTAAGATATTTACCCGTCTCAATTTGTCGTTGCTTTTGAGGTGTAAAATTAGTGCAATTACAGTTTACCAGGTGTGTAAATCTCTTTCCTCACAACAATTTGAGTCAGGTATTATACACTATATTGCCAAAAGTTTCCACTCACCCATCCAAATCATTGAATTCAGGTGTTCCAATCACTTCCATAGGCACAGGTGTGTAAAACCAAGCACCTAGGCATGCAGACTGCTTCTACAAACATTTGTGAAAGAATGGGTCGCTCTCAGGAGCTCAGTGACTCCAGTTGGTACCGTGATCGGACGCCACCTGTGCGACAGGTCCAGTCGTGAAATTTCCTCACTACTAAATATTAACAGTCAACTGTCAGTGGTATTATAAAAAAGTGGAAGCGATTGGGAACGACAGCAACTCAGTCACGAAGTGGTCGGCCACTTAAAATGACAGAGTGGGGTCAGCGGATGCTGAGGCGCATAGTGTGCAGAGGTCGCCAACTTTCTGCAGAGTCAATC
>JAILXH010146947.1:0-12046 GCA_023558415.1 Piaractus mesopotamicus
ACATATATAATTTTTAAAAATTATATTTTTAAAAAATTATCATTAATGTATCATTAAATGTATGTTTTCTCAGATTTAGTCCAGAAGGGTGATTAAAAAAAGATATAATGGCAAATAAATGGCTCCCTACTCATGAAATTACCTGTAATCACGTATTGCTGTAAAGAAAAATGTTACTACTTAAATGTTTGTAAGGATCTGATATTTACTTCAGAAATTATTAAAATTTCAGAGACTGGAAATTGGGACTGGCAGAGTTGTCCACTGTAAAAAATGGTTTGTTAGTTCATTCATCCTAAAATTCTTGACTCCATATGGTAACAAGTCAATGAATTAGTTTTTATTGAACCTAAATAAATACTTTGAATGAACAACTGTTTTAGTCAAAGTCATTTTTAAATCATATTATAAATTGTAACAATCTCATTTATATGTGAAACAGTAACATATTCTTAAAATAAATTTCAACTCTGAAGTAAAAAGTAAAATTTCACATCTGGACTATAGCTCAGTTAGCAGTCATGCTGATGGAGGACAAATGTTCAAACTGACATGATTGAAATCAGCGTTTTCAGCATTTAACTTGGTCTGGTAAGTGTATAGTAGTTTCAAACATACACGGTAAATCTGGCAATATTTTGACTAACCAAACGGGTTGTAACACACAATGTAGGGAGATTGACCAAAGAAAAAAATTATATTTCATACATTAACCCACTCCAGTAAACTTGAACTGTCAAATGGTTTAGTACAGACTAATAAGCCCAATGTCAGTGAGCCTCATTTCCCCTGTTTGTTTGCTGCTTTGAAAGGGGGAAAAACTCTCTTATACTTCACCTGTTTTTACAGACTGTAGTGCGACAAACCTCTTTGTGTTTGTCATGGATCTGTGTGTTTTGTAAGTGAGCAGTAGATCTTTACACTATTGTTACTAGTAACAGACAAATGAATATCTTGTATAGAAGTTTGAAATGCACAATCACTGAACTATAGAAGCCGATACAACCCTCAACGCTTCAGTACCCTGCAAAGCATTTAGTAGTACACATTAAGTGAACTATGGAACAAACTGTAGCCAAGCATGAATGATAAATAAGCAAAACTATTAATAATATAATCATCACAAAGTGTGGCTTATGGTGAATTTCAAATCAAAGAATTAAAAAAGACCAAAGGTCTAAATAAGCTGGTCTACCAGGGGCTTAGCCAGAACTTTTAGAATGGGGTGGCCAGGCAAGACCCAGAGATTTTTGGGGTAGCATAGCGCTAAGATAAAATTAATCAAATAACATAGCTTTACCGTATTGAAATTACATAAATTGATGCATTGGTTTTTCCTTTGTACATAACCAAATCTGTCCATCACTTCCACATGAATGAAATATTACATTAATACAACTTTTGCCAAAAGTAAACTGAAAGACAAAACTGTGCTGGTGTATTGTGTGTTAGTCACTCATGAAGAAATGATGTGTTTCAGTCAAGTAAATTAAATGTATCACATTTTTCACACAACAGTAAGAAAAATATTTCATACAGACAGGCCACAAGAGTTCACTTCATTTAAGTGGCATTCACTACAGGTTATATATGAGTCTGATGATTAGAAAGCTCAGCACTGTATAAGGGAACCTAAAACACATGCATGTATTCAAGTGTAGAAAGTAATTAGTTAGCAGGATAAACGATAATGGCTGACTAATTTTTGGCCATTAACTCATCTTACCATCGCACAGCCTACTTCATAACGGAGTTCACAGAACAGCACTGCGGAAGGGACCCAGTGCACATTCAGTAAATTAATCTATAACGGCAAGATATGCTAATTATTAAATGCTGCATAATCGTACTCTCATAACTGATTGGTAACCCTTTGGCTACACCTCTGGATCCACCTTGAATTTACTGATATATATCCAAAGACTTTAAGCAGTCTAGTAAAGGAAAATCAGGACATATTGAAATACACTCTCAGAAATAAAGGTACTAAACTGCCTCTGGGGCAGTTCCCCTCTTGTCACTGGGGTGCATCTCAGTACCTTTAGTCAGGAACAAAACTGTACCATAATCCATTGAAATGATATTTTCTAAGTTGTATTGACTCCACACACTTTTCAAATGTGAAATGTAATTTCAAAAGAACATTTACAGGAATATCTCGTAACATTTCAATGTAGATGGACATTATGATGCCCTTGTAATGCACTTATTTAGTCTGAACAAGGCAGTAGTTGGTAATGAACAGGCTGCTTATTATTACACTTTTAAGCAGTTACTACAGTTAATTAAACATTTCTAGAACATATTTGTGTATTATAGTCTCAACACCACAAACGAATGATCTTGGTAGTATTCCATTGAATGTTAGAATATAACGATCACCATCTTCATCTCTCCATCTAAAGAAAAAAACAGCTACTAACCACCAATGTTATTTATGTCACAAATCAAATGAAATGGTATATTAACAATTTTTTAAAAATATGCAATTGTCCTGGTGAAGTAGACTGCATGGGTCAATATGAACTGTAGATCTGTTTCCAAGTAGAAAACAGAACACAAAGATTAATAAAGTGGTAATAAGCAGCATATAATAACCAACTACTGGCTTGTTAAGGCTTAATAAGCATATTACAAGGGCATTATAGTGTCCCCCACATTGAAGTGTTACCAGATATCTCACAACAGCTCTCTTGATCCATATCCCTCGCACCAGTCCAGAGAAAATGCTGGATTTCTCAAATACGGTATTTAGTCTGTACTGAAAATGTAAGCACGGACAGTAAGAGACTGCCAAGCTACAGGAGCTTACATATGTGATCTGATGTGGTTTTGGTCTTATAAACAGATACCAGCTGCCATTTAATAGAACACAGTTGAACTGTTTTCCACACTTCATTCATTGGCACATCTGCGCACCTTAACGTGCAGGTGTTCAGAGCTCTGTGGAGTTTGTGGAGTGCACCGTTCCAGCCGCAGTGCATGCATGTTCAAACGTGCGCCAGCAGATTTGCCCAGACTGTGTCTGCTTGGCCTGTCCTTCAGAGAAATAGCCAGCTGTGGCTCCTCCTAGAGGTGTGGAGGGTTTTGTATAACTAGGCAATCAGAAGAAGGAATAGGAAATGCTTGAAAAGAACCAAAAGACAAATTTTCTCTGCTTCAAAAAGAGTTTGATGAAGTTTAAGTTAAAGTTATGTTAAAGTTTCAAAACATACTGTTCAGGCCATATATGACATCTAAGCAAAGAACATTCACTGCTTTTGTGATGTCACAAAAGAAAACACATTTACAAATCTGTCTGTTCAGCCTACAGCTGTTTAGCCCCACCCACTCATGCTGTCAAGTTATCAGGAGTGGTTTCAGCTCTGACTGCTTTTTGAATGAGGCACAACACAGGGCAGCCAATCAGAGTAAAGGTCACTTACATATATCAGACTTAAAGGCACAGTAACAAAAGCAACCTGTTCAACTTCTTAAACTGCTAAGCTTAATACATACAAAGGCTTATTATTGCATAACTACAGGGACTAAAGTGCAAACTCATTGAGGAAAATAAAATACAAGAAAAGTGTATTTTAAAAAGCCTTTTAATGTGGCCAATGGCAAGCTAATGTAAGTTAGAATAACAAAACAAACTACATACTTAGAACTGATATATAAACAAGTAATTGGAGAGAAAGCGTTCTTTTCACAATGCCATAGAAGAATGGCTTTGGTTCCCTAAAGAACCATGTTTTGAAAAAGATTTGTAATTTTGAAGGCTTCACATAATCCAAATGTCTTGGAGGGTTATTTAAAGAATCTTTACATGATGAAAAGATTCTGTAAACTTTTTTTAAAAAGTTCTTCACATGCACATCTGATATATTACAAAAATGATTCCTTTTGGTCCATGGGACGGTTCTTAAGGGACCCAAAGCAGTTCTTCTATGGCATCATGTAACTCTTTCCGGCACCTTTATTTTAAAGAGTGAAGAAACAAAGCTTAGCAAAAACACTAACATTTCAATTGAATTCCATAAATTTACACAAATTTAAAGGAAAATAAGTGACAAAACAGGAGATTCCAAAACTAGACTTCACAAAATGATTAAAAGCTACAGAGAAAATGAGACTCCTAACAAGTGTGAAAGACCTGGTAGACCATCAAAACTGTCCCCATCAGATAAACAGCACTTACAGCTTTCATCTTTGAGAGAGAGGAGAAAACCAAACTCCACTCTTACTTTATATCTGAAAAAATCCACAGGTGTTTCTGTCCATCATTCCACTGTGAGAAGACAACTCAACACTATGAGTCTGAAAGGATGTGTAGCTGACAAGAAGCCCTCACTGAGAAAAAAAGGAAATAAACACATCAAATGAATAAGCTGCTGGTGTTCTCAGAACAATGGACTGACCACCCCAGAGTCCAGACCTCAATGTCACTGAATGTGTTTAGTTTACTTGGATGGTGAGAAGCAGAAACTGCAAAACAACTTCTAAGACTGAACTTTGGATGTGTGGAAAAATATCCCTGCAGATTTCATTGAAAAACTGAAAGCAAGTGTCCTCAAAGGAACAGAAGCTGTAATAAAAACTTGGAATATAATTGGTATGTAACATTTAGAAGGTCTTTAAAGTTTTAAAATGTTCTTTAATTTCATGTACAAAAATGATTCCTTAAGGAACCTTTCAATAGATGGTCCAAAAGGTTCTTCCATGCATGGCATTGCTTCAAGGAAGCGTTTTCTGTGCATAAAGTGGAGACATACCACCAAAGCTTGACAGCTATGGATATGTTTAGAGACTGTGCAGCCACAGCGGCCTATAGCATCGTAATCCCAGGCAGACAGGCGTTCCTCCTTGAGTCCCCGAGGTAGTCAATCACAGCTGCTGCACCCCCAGCGCTCGCCACCATCTGGGGCAACTAAAGAGGAAACAGAGAGAGGATACAATGCAGCTTGAAGTGATTTAGTAGGTATGTTGCGCGAGTGGCAGGTACCTCAGGGGCGTGTTTTGTCATTTCCCGAATCAGACCGTTGACGTTCCTCCTCACATACTTATCCTGGTCCTTTGGGCAACCGGCACAACTGAGGAAATCTCAGCCTGTTTATTGGTTTCAGTTCAGATCAACATATCACTGCAACACTTTTCATAACAGACATTGTCATACAGCATCTTAACATCTTGGCTGAGATCAAGAGGAATAGTGGAAAAGCAGATAGGAGATCACCCATCATTCATTTAATTTCCAATCAAAACAGCCATTCAGTTCAAGGTATTAATTTTTCAGTGTCAGAAAAGATGCAGAAAATATATTTAACATAAAACTACACAAGAACCTCAGTAGCAAAATATAACATAAAATTTTATTACAGCTTCCATTCTTTCAAGGAGACTCTTCTTTTTCAGGAGCTCTGTCTAGTTCAGTAAACAATACTGTCAAACTTGAGGAATACAGTGAAGTGAACTATGCAAGCCTTCAAAAAAAAAAAGAGTAATTTCTTTTTATAAATTTCTCAGACAACTGAAAACAACAAGTCATCCAGCACAGTTTAATAATGGTCTATTGTGGAGAAACTCACCGACTTCTTTACAGTGGTGATGATAGGAACCAGGGGCCCCAACCCTGCTCTACAGATCTACCTTCCTGCAGAGTTTAGTTCCAGCCACAATCTGTCACACCTGCTCCAGCTGATTATCTACTTCAACTGCTTCCAAAGTCATTGATTGGCTGGACAAAGGACATCTGAAGCAGTTGATCCAGCCATTTCCCTCCAGCATGTTAGATGGAGCTAAACTTGCCATGAAATAGATCTCCAGGAGGGAGGTTGATGACCACTGTTTTAGCCAAAACCTCATCATGAAACTATGTAAAACAATAAAACTGAATAGAATTATTTGCCTGCCTAAAAATTAGGTTTGAGAGTACAAATTATAACTCCAGTATTTTTCTGAACTTTGTTTTGGTGTCCAATTTGAAGGATGATTGAGAGTGGGTGGGAAATTTCTGTTATCCAGTGCTGTTCGAACCACAGAATGTTTGGCAGTGAGTTGTCTGGCAGTGTCACTCAAAGCAAAAAGAAACTGTTCTAGCATCTGACAGTGCTTGAGATAATTCTGGAAAAATAAAAACAAAAATAATATCATATAACAAAAAATATTGAAAATCACTGTAACAACACTGTCTTGTGTGTACAAGTACATTTTAGTCCTCCAAGATAAAAACAATGTGTATCCTCATAGGTACAACATGGTCCCTTATGAACCAATTGTGTAGCTTAAATGAGTTTTAAAAGTACATTAAAAATACATTTCAGAGGGAAAAGAGGCATGTTTGTTTTTATTTAAAGCTACACTATGTAGGTTGTGGGTATTTGGAGACCTCTCTGGTGGAAATGTGTAATTGCGTGCTGCATGTGGAAGAACATTTTGTAATGTGGATTCTGCTTTGGACCACTCCCTTGAACAGACGAATCCGAGAGCATTGAAAAAGTATTTAAAAAGAAGATGTGTCTTTTGAGTGAATTATTTACTATTGTCATCACATCTTCATCAGTACGGTGTAGATTTTGTTGATTTTAAGACTTCGAGCTGGGCCTTCTTTTTAAGTCTTTCTGTGATGTTAATAAGAAAACACCCGTGAAAGCCAAGCCAACGCCTCTGACTTTTAAACAATTACTTCAGTTCTTTCAGAACTCACTGCAGCAGCGCATGGATACTCCTGACGCAGTAATGCTAGTTCTTTCTATTTTAACGACAAAAAATGTATAATAATGCATAAAAATAATGTAAAAAGATGAATCATGATGATACAACCTCAATAATAGCATTTGTACCCACAAAAGAATAGTGTTATACCATATTTCTGAGACCGCAGATGTGAAGTTACCCTAAAACTGCTCCACCATTGAGAAATTCTGCAGAATAATGCAAATGGATGGACAAAAAGACCACATAACATCCAGTTATTGCAACAAGCTGTAAAGTTATTCTGAAATCATAAATCAGCTGTATTTACATGGGTCTAAAGAGCTTCATCCAGACTCATTGCCCACTATGTTGGATGATGTAGCCTCTTACCTCTTTTTCCTCCAAGGAGATGACAAGAGTGTCTAGTGCACCACTATCCACCAGTCCACTTAGGTCAGCTCCAGAGAGTGCTTAGCAACCAGTTGAAGAACAAATGCTGCTGCCTTCTTTTAGCAGCGCTGCAGATCGCACTGTAAAGCCAAATTAGAGGAAAACAAGGGCACCTGAAAATACAAGAAATCTTAAGTTACAGCATCCAGACCTCATCAATAATTCCTCAGTGATTTCATGTGAGGATTGTGCAGATTATGTACAGTATGTACAGTATGTGTGTTCCCTTTGAACAGAGCAAATGCCAATCGTTGGAAAGTGTTCAACTTCTGTGAAGGGGCCTCTTAGAGAATAACACTCTTTGCAAGGACGTTCTAATAAAACCTCTTTTACAAAGGCCAAACCTTTGGCTAGAAGCATTAATGGCTGATTGTCTACAGTGTTGTCGTTCTGTTAGTTTAGTTTAAAATGCCAGGAAGACAATTGAGGTAGACATGGGTATTTTCTGTGTTCTCTATAAAGAGAAAAAATTCTGCATAACTCAGCTTCAGAGTGGTTTGATGTGAAATTGTTCATTGTAGAGAAAGTTATTGACTTCTTTACAGTGGTGGTGATAGGAACCAGGAGTCACAATGTTTATAACCATTTAACTGACTATGCAAAACCCCCAGTGAACCTACACGTGTCTTCTGAGTTTTTGTATCTGTTGCTGATGATGGTAAACTAGTCATAAATCTGAAGAAAAGTTTTCTTTGGTGACTATTTTGGCTTACAACACTGACACGTACCTCTCCACCACGAATGGCTTTAAAAAGATACATTTCAGGCCAAAACTTTCTCAAAACCAGTGTAAAACAATGTCTTAGACATCACACTGCATATTAGTGTATTTTGTGTACTATATTTTCTGTAAGGTTTTATAGGCATTAAACACTTCAGATGTCTGGTTCCTATCACCACCACTGCGAATGATTTTGAGGTCGTCAGTTTCTCTAGAATGGAGCATTTAACACCAAAACACACTGAATTGCTTTGTTTACATCTTAACCATTTACGTGTGCAGAATTTTTTTCAAAAATTGATGGAATTTCCCATTAAATGAAGATATACATGTGTTTTCTATCAAGGGGAATTCCAAAATTCCTGTATAATTCAGTGGTTGAGATGTAAATAAAGTCAGAGTGGCTTGATGTGAAATTGTTCGTTGTATAGAAACTTACTGATTTCTTTACAGTGGTGGTGATAGAAACCAGGAGTCACAATGTCTACAACACAAATATAGCCATTTTATTTACTATCCAAAACCAGCAGTGAACCTACATGTGCATTCTGAGTTTTTATAAGTAACGATGATGATGGTAAAATAGTGGTAAATATGAAAAAGGTCAAAACCTTGTAAAACTATCATAAAACATTGTCTTAGGTATCAGGTACTGTATATATAACTATTTATTGAAATAACTTTCTGTGAGGGAGCTTTTAGAGGTAGATGTCTGGTTCCTATCACCACCACTGTGAACAATTCTGACTCATATACTCACATTCATTCTGATTTCACGTCACACCGCCCCAAAATGACTTTTTACATCTTCATGATTAAGTCAATGGAATTCCCCTTTAAGGAGTAGAAAAAAAAAAACATGCATTAGCACATCAGAAACTACCAAAAAACTTAATCCATGTTACTTTTAAATCTACTTTTTCATGAAAAAAAGAAACGCTATTAAACATTATTCAGATCATCATGACCCTAGAAACACACAGGGTCTCCTTAGTTCTGAAAGCGATTTGGCCGCAAGTAAACCTGTTCCTAAAAGGCTCATCTGAAGTCTTGCATTCTGCTCAGCCAGGGGATAGACAGGCCAAGGGAGGACGTCTCCCTTTACTACTGCCTCAGCCAGGCCATCGTTATATTTGGCAAGCCTTTCAAGAGCCAGAGCGGCCGTCTGCTGAATAGTTGGGATCACATCCAACAGAAGAGGCCTCAGAAGGGACATTACACCTAAGCCAGAGAGCGAGAGCACGTTTGTAAGAGGAGGAAAACAGGAGTGAGGAGAGCAAATAAAAGGAAGACTTCACCTCTACTGTTTCAGCTTTCACTCATGTCTTAACGCAATTAACTAGAACTGATTGCATAACAGTGCAAGAACACATGAATTCTGTGAAAATGATTTATAAAATAAAATACTCTACTTTTTCTCAAGCCAGTGCAGACCTGTGTGCTTTATCAAATGATTTGTTTCACAGCTTTAAAGAAACGGATTGAGCCAACACCTATTAAAGGGCCAATATCCTTCATCTTTTTTATATATTTTTTTTTTTCCCCTTCAAGATCCACTTATGATTCATTTTGATATGACCTTTTTTGTGACCTCTGTCTTCGTTACTGTTACTTTGAGACTCATGTATGTAAATGAGCTCTGTTCTGACTGGCTGCCCTGTATCGTGCCTTATTCAAAAAGCAGTTCTGGCTAAAACATTGCACTTCAGTGTGAATGGGTGGGGCTAAACTGCTGCAGGTTGAATTGGTGCATATATATGTGTTTGTGACATCACAAAAACTGAATTCAAACCAGGCTGTTTTCACAGCTTAGTTTCCATATATGAACCCGTCGTTGATTCTGACACTTTGAAGCTTGAACAATGTTCACATGCTACATCAAACTCTTTAATGTAAACAATAAAAGTGAGAAAAATCCAGTTTTCCATGATATGAGCACTTTAACAAAATTAGATTAAGCTGGGATTGAAAGCTTTTGATTGTAATAGAGCTTGTAGCAGACATGTAGACCTACAGAGGATGTAACGAATTAAATAATAACAATACGATTGGTGCAAAGACAGGGAAAAACATATTTTCACAATATAGTATAGTATAAAGAAAAATGGCATGATCTACATGACTTAGCTGTGAAAAAATAGCTTTTCCAAAACTAGAGTTTAAAAAAGGATTAAAAGCTTTGGTGAAAATGAGACTCCTAGCAACCACTGGCAAGACCTGGTAGACCACCAACACTGTCCTTACCAGATAAACAGCACTTAAATCTTTCATCTTTGAGAGAGAGGAGAAAATCAAGCTGCTTCAGATTTGAAAAAAATCCACAGCCATCCTTCCACTGTGAGAAACCAACTCAACACTATGTGTCTGAAAGGATGTGTAGCTGTCAAGAAGCTCTTACTGAGAAAAGGAAACAGACAAATCAAATAAAGAAGCTGCTGGTGTTCTCAGAACAATGGACTGACCACCCCAGAGTCCAGACCTCAACATTACTGAATGTGTTTGGGATTATATGGATCATGAGAAGCAGAAAATGTGAAACAATTTATAAGATTGAAATTTGGAGGTGTGGAAAAAGTATACAATATAATTGTAGCTTTCTTTGAAAAACTGAAAGCAGGTATCCTAAAAACAATGGAAGCTGTTATTAAGGATGGGATAGACACAATAAATACTGAAAAAATGCTGTCGTATTTAGTTTTGTGTAATTTTTTTGTTAAATATGTTTTCGTTTTTTTTCCTGGCACTGAAAAATGAATAACTTGTACTTAATGGCTGTTTTACTGGAAATTAAAACTTTATGTTAGATCTTCCATTGCTGTTTTATGACATTACTAGGTGCACCATTTTATATTTGTCACAAATAATCACATAGTTGCAGTCTGTAGTGACTGTTTTCTTTCTGAAATTGACTATTTCAAACAAGTGGAATGAAAAGAAGGACGAAAAAAAATGTTAGCAAGATTTTTACAGTGCTAAAAGGACTTTTATTTTCTATTCTTAAACTAAGGCCTGAAGACAAACCTCAAAACATTTCATTTACTTCAGCATAAAAGGTTTAGTTGAGAATGTCATTAGTAAAACGAGTAAAACAAATAATTACTCTTCTCATAACACTGAGGTTACTGACATTTTTGTTTTGTAAGAACAGCTGAATTTTAGATAGAAAAGTAATAGACATGAGGTATGAGTCTACAGCTTGGTCTCCAGGCTGATTGCAAAGTTTTTAAATTCTATTTTTAAATTCTTTTTTTTTTTGAAGTTTGCATGGAAATGAAGGAATGAAGAATGGAAGGAATGAGTAGACGAAACCGTGCACTCAAAAGGCTGACAGCTGAGCACCACAGTTGGTTGTTGTAGTTTTAAAAAAAAATCAGTACAAAAATGAAAGCAACATTTCTGAGAATGGAAGAAAGATGGGACTAAACTAGTGGGAACCAATAAACTAGAAGGCTCCAAGTCATTTTTGTGTTCTGTCACTAGAGGCCTAGCTATCCTGTTTTAGCCCAAATCTGCATCTTAATAATCAAGACAAGAATGTTAAATTTGGAGCTAAATGACAAAATAAAAAAATAACAACAACAAAGCTTGGCACCTGTGACCAGTGTCCAGTCTGTTTAAACAAAGGGAAACAGAGCTTAGAGAATCTCAGGCTCATACACTCTTCAAAAAGAAGGTACTTCAAAAGTTCTTTAGTAAAGACAGTTGTTCTTTTTTAGATCTAGATAGAACTCATGGTTCTAAACAGGACCATTGCCTTTCCTTAAGAAGCCTTGAAGATCCATCCAGCTTTAGAGGCAAATGGGCACTTTCGCAATAGCATAGCTAACATCAACATAAGGCCAGCTGCCACTCCAGAATAAATTAATGCAATTATTTCAAACTAATGTAATTGATTTTATGGGAAAAAAAATAGACCACAAAATTAGTTTTTAAGGTATTTGTCGGGTAAACTTCTATTTCGGTATCATACCTATCATACCCAGCTATCTGTCACGCGTTACTTTTATTCATACCCGTTTTGTGACAAGCCCCGCCTCCCATGCTAGGGTTGCCTACCTACTCTCCAATTGGCGGACTGTTTAAGAATATGAACTACTGGCCAATCCTCTCTAAGGAGGCCCCAGACTATGAGCCAGGAGGCAGAATTTGTCGGAATATTGGTGGAAAAAAAAGTCGCAGAGCGTCTTGGTTCTACCACTG